>CADEBD010000435.1:0-54709 GCA_902825455.1 Arctia plantaginis
AACAAGGGGTTCGGGGGGATTTATAAAATATCTAACAAAATGATAAAAGAAGTTTGTAAACTTTCGGGTGACACGATTTTCACTGTCTTTAAACGTTTGCATTGCTGAAGGAATATTTCCTCGTATATGGCGGTGCGGTAATATTCGTATAGTACCAAAAAGTGGTGACAAGCCACCGGATGATCCTAAATCCTACCGACCAATCACATTGTTACCATCGTTAGGAAACTTTTTAGACCGTCTTGTAGTGCCCCGGCTGCTGCCAGGTGGAGTCAAATTTCATGATAGACAATTGGATTTACGTTGGGTAAATCGACAACTGACGCTGTTAAATCGGTTAGAAAGTTTGTCACAGAGTCAAAATTTCAATACGTGCTGGCTATTTTCTTAGATATATCTGGCGCCTTCGACAACGCATGGTGGCCCATGCTGTTGCTGAAATTAAAATCACGGGGGTGCTTTAAAAATATTTATTCCCTTATCTCTTCGTACTTTTCACAAGGTACAACTAAACTAAGACTTGGTCATCATTCTGTGTCGAAGGCGCTTACAATGGGATGTCCTCAGGGATCGGTGCTAGGTCCATACTTGTGGAATATCGGCTTCGACGATTTTCTTGCGATACCAATACCATCCGGATTGTACTCTGAACGCGTATGCTGATGACGGCTTATTACTGGTGGAATCTGATACTAGGGCGGGGCTTGAGAGATTAGCCAATAGATGTTTGAACTTGATATCTCAATGGGGTGAACGTAATCGCTTAACTTTTGCACCAACAAAACCTTCCAGCTACTTTTAAAAGGTAACCTCAAATCACCGCCGAGCATTAGATTTGACAATGTTACTGTAAAAAAATAAAACTACAGTGTGTTATCTAGGATTAGTTTTAGAAAGAAACTTTTCATTTATCGAACATATTAAAATAGTTAATGAAAGTCTAAAAAGAGTTTCTGTGCATTGACAAGGATATCAACTGCGACATGGGGTCTATCATTTAATACATTAAAGATCATATACGGAGCTACTTATTTAGGTTCTATGTGCTATGGTGCACCTGTATGGGCCGATAGGGCGACCGTAGGCGCTGTCCGTCGCAAACTGTTACAAGGCCAACGACTTGCACTGATATTCTTGTGTAAGGCATATAGGACGGTTAGCACTGAGGCTTTGCCGGTGTTGGCGGGTGTGCTTCCGGTCGATCTCGAGGTGCAGAGACGTGCAGCCATGTACTATTCAAGACAACAAAACATGGAATGCGATTTTTTTGGGCGCGCGGGATCGCGGTAAAATTACAAGATTGCTTCAACAGCAGCCCGATGTCTATAATGACCTCATAGACGAATGGCAACAACGCTGGGATGTAACATCCAAGGGGCGCCATCTTTACCAATTCTTTCCATCTGTTCGCGACGATTGTCGAGGATATGGCTTGAGGTGGATCACTGTGTCGCTCAATTTCTTACGGGTCATGGTAACTTTAAGAGCAAGCTTTATTCGTTTAAATTAGTCGAGTCACCATTGTGTCAATGCTCAACACCTAACTCTCACTATGAACAGTCTGCTCATCATATCCTCTGGGAATGTAGTCTTTGGTATAATGAACGTAATATAATGCTGAATAGCTTGCAGGTGACATCTGGGGCGGTATACTATGGGGATCTTGTGTCAACTAGGGTGAATTTCCGTGCGTTTAGGCGATTCTGCCATACATATTATAGAAATCAAACATAGCTCACGTAGGACCCGTAATATTTGTGGCCGTGGTGCTTCCCTATTTAAAAGGGTGTATGCCCTTTTTACTTCATTTTGTCTCCCGCTTTGCTAAGGAGGGAAGTGGATTTACTGTATTTCCAACTCCTCCAATTTTCTTCTGATTAATTTCGTTGCGGGTTCCAAGACAGTTTAATTTCTTCCTGGGACTTCCCGAGTGTCATAACTCGGTGTGTTCGTGGGTCACTGCTGTGGATCCTGGTGTACAGGAGTTACAGTGGTGGGCGTGTGGGTAGGATTAGTCCCATACCCCGGACGTCTGGAGCAGGCAATCGGCCACGCCGATTGCCTCCTCGATCTGGTCTACGGGGTTACCGGTTTTGTCACCCTCCTTTTCGCTTCTCACCTCGGTCACGTCTGTCGACCTCTCGGACGCGACCCTCTTCACGGGAGCGTAGGAGCGTAGGGGCTCCTTCTTCTTCTCCTGGGCAACCCTAGGGAGTCGGCCTCCGCCGCGAGCGCCTCTGCGGCTTGTGCCGACTTTGGGATCCGTGGCGTCATCGCTCGAGGCCGACTCCAATTGCCTCTTCAGGCCAAGGCGAAGCGAGCGCCTTTTGCGCTTTGGAGTACCCTTCTGGTGCTGCTCCGCAGGTGAGACCATCGGGGTACTCGCCTCGCTCATCTCCGAGGCAGTGTCGGTGTTCGACACTACCTCCAGGTTTTTTGCGTCCTCCGCGTTATTTCGGTCGCCGGATTTACTGCTCGGCGACGGGCAGGTTTGACAGAGGTTGCTCCCCCCAGAGTACGTTTGGGAGCTGCCGGAGCCGTCTGGCTCCGGGAGGGATTCTCCAGACGCAGTGCGTCTGGTACCCTCCTGGGTAGATTTATTCATCTTTGGGCCCATGTCATAAATTAAGTTTTAACGTCCTTCGACGGGGACGCCTTCGGCACTGGACTCCCTCCAGCGACTCAGCCCCTAGTCAGGCGTCAGAACGTGGGCTTAGAGTATTTTTTATAGAGGTTTACGTCCTTGCGGATCCGAAGATCCACCGGTCCTGTCCATTCAGGATTACAGCTGGGCCGGACGGGGTCTGCACCAGACCGGGTCCGTCCGCCCCAGGGTTTTTTATAGAGGTTGCCTTCCTGACTGTTGCCAGGGTTACGACATGGCCGGACGGTGGTCTGCGTCAGACCAGTGTCCCCCACCTCTGGACAGAGCCAGCTACAGTGGACCCGTTCGCCCCCAGCCCGCTCTCCCCTATGCCCTCTGCCAAACAGAGGGACACGCGGAAAGCAGCCCTCCGAACAGCCCTTGACGGGCCGTTCCCACCTCGGCCGGAATTGGCCGCAGGCGGCAGCGCCTCCCCCACCTGAGAGGAGGCGGTGCCGTCTCCGTTGCCCAGGGTGCACCCCAAGGAGGTTCCGGACCACGCACCCCAAATTCTCCGATGACCTCAGGTCCCTGTAATGTGTGGTGTGTAGGAACTCAAAACGTTCTTTGAGATAAGAGGGTGCGTGAGGATGAAACAGAACACTGTATAAAAGAGAAAGAATATGGAGATTCCGGCGAAGGCGTATTGGTAGCCACTTGAGTTTTGAACGATACTCTGAGATGTGATCATACTTGCGTAAACCAAATATGAATCTAATACAGAGGTTTTGGAGTCGCCCAAGTTTATTCAGTTGGTCTTCCGTGAGATCCAGGTAACTGAAATCACCGTAGTCAAGAAGAAGAGATCGTGCAATCGCAATTTTAAAATGGTTGGAAGGAAGTTCCGTAGCCTTCGCAGAGATCCCGCTGCACTAAATAGTTTGCGACTCACTTCTCCAATCTGAGGACCCCAGGATAGGTACCTATCCATATAGATCCCCAAGTTTTTAACTTATTCACTATATCGGGACAACCGAACCGTTGCAGGATATAGGTGGTATCTGCTGAAGGTTTATTTTACAGTGCAGCCTGGGACTTTCTACTATAACGATTTCTGTTTTCGTAGGGTTTACACTCAGAGCACCAAAAACAACATTGAGCTACTAGCATTTAGCGACGCAAGTGAGAGTATATATTATACGTATCTATATACTCTCACTTGCGTCGCTACGAGTATACGTGTATAAATCACACACGAGTAGGCCACTCGTGTGTGATTTATACACGAGCATTAAATGAATGTAGACAGCCTGTAGTAAGTTTGTTTGAAGCGAAAACTAGGGTTGCCCCACTCGCACAAAAATTATCTCTACCACGCCCTGAACTAAGCGGTGCCTTACTCTTGTCGGAACTGGTTCATAAAGTCACTAAATCTCTTCCGGTGTGACTCAAAAGTGGTTCTAGCATGGCTACATGGAGACGCATCTAAATACGAAAAATATGTGGAAAACTGTGTCATTAAAATTACACAAGTGGTACCAGCATCCCAGTGGTCCTACATCGAATCGAAACTTAATCCCGCAGATTGTGCAACCAGAGGCTTATATCCGAAACAACTTGTAAACAATCAGTTATGGTGGGCCGGTCCAGATATTTATTTATTTATTTATTTAATTATTTATTTAATTAGAGCATGGAAGACTTACAGCTACAATTGTTCAAAACGTTACCAATTACAATAATTGCCTGAAAGCCAATTACAAGTCTTCACTTATAGCACTATGTTAATAATTTGAGGTGCAATCAAAAAAAAAAAAAGAGAAAAAGAAACAGTATAAAAAATTTACAGACTATAAATAAGCTAAATCACGGTCTCGACTAGCCTCCTGGGTTATGCATGCATTTTAGGTTTTAAGTATTGTTAACTGAGGTAAAAAAGGAACGACTCAAGCACCTTCTAGCCGAAGGAATACTTGTAGCAAAGGGGTCAATATCGTGCTATTTGCATAATCTGTTGAATTTTCGGCTTGCCCGCACAATATAACTATTTTGCCTATAATACGTTGTAGTTCTAGGTACTCTTAGTGGTGGATTGAAACGAGTTGACTTGCATGGAATATTAAAATATATTTTGGCTAAAAGCTCAGAGCAATCTATATCGTTGTTTAGTAGTTTTAGAATAAATAAATAGTCAGCAATTTCCCGTCGGTCAGAGAGCGGTAATATGTGAAACTGTCTACAGAGTTGAAGATAATTATTAGAGTGATATGGAAGCTTTAGATGGTAACAAAGGTATTTGATAAAACGTTTCTGTATATTTTCCAAACGGTTTATATACACCTGGTAGCGTGGGCTCCATATAAGCGAGGCATATTCAAGGTGGCTTCTGACGAACGTGCAGTATAAAATTTTGAGAGTCTTAGCTTCAGTAAAAGACTTAGAAAGGCGCATGATAAATCCGAGTGCTTTAGAAGCCTTCTTAGCAATGTTGTCGATATGTACGTCGAAGATTAGTTTGCTATCGTGGTGTACACCCAAGTCACGGATAGTATTTTGTCTAGGCAAGATCGTTCCACTCAATGTATAGTTATTAAATTGTGTAGTATGTTTCCTAGTGAATGTAACCACTGAGCATTTAGAGGGATTGAGATCAAGCTTATTAATCTTACAATACTCATCGAGACGACATAAGTCCTCCTGTAACTCAACCGTGTCTGTAGACGAAGATATCGTTTTAAAGATCTTCATGTCGTCCGCAAAGCAGAGTAGCGAGGACGAACGCAGGCACGAGTCGATGTCATTCACATATATCACAAACAACAAAGGTCCGAGAAGAGATCCCTGTGGAATGCCGCTTGGGACCATAACCCAGGTGGACATATAGTTTTTTAATACAACAGCTTGTGACCTATTGTTTATATAAGAGGAAAACCATCTGAGAAGATCACCACGAATACCAATGTCGCTTAATTTTTGTGTTAAGATGGAAGAATCAATACGATCAAATGCTTTACTATAATCTGTATAAATGACATCGACTTGCCCACCCCCGTCCATCGCCTGCGATATGTGATCGTTTAGTAAAATTAGATTGGTCACGGTTGACCGCCCCTTCAAAAACCCATGCTGGAATGGACTCAGTGACCCTTCAATAGCCGGGTATAGCTGGTTGTAGATGATCCTTTCAAATATTTTAGCTATGATACATAGTTTTGATATGGGTCTGTAATTGGTTATTTCAGTTTTTGAACCTTTTTTGAACACTGGAGTGATAAAGGCAGACTTCCATAATTTAGGGACAACACCGGTAGAGAGGGACTTTAAAAAAAGAAGGGAGACAGGTAGAGAAATGGATGTAGCACACCTAGTGAGAAACTGTGAGGATAGATTGTCTGGTCCAGTGCCTTTAGTCGTATCCAAATTACTAAGCAATTCAGCAACGTCAGATTCTTTGACCTGTATACGAGCAATATGAGATGGAGAGTCTGAGGGCCAGTAGTTCGGGACATTAATTGGCTTGGACCGAGTACTTCCGTCGCACGAGCTTAAAAAGGTTGAGTAGAAGTAAGAAGAGAAGGCCTCGCAAATATGGTCGCCAGTCTGTAAGAAGTCACCGTTATAGTTCATTACACTAGGAATCACATTGGATTTATAACGGCTTTTGACAAAGGTCCAGAAGTGTTTTGGGTTGTCTTTTATTGATTGTTCGGTTAACTTAAGGTAATGCTTATAACAAGCAGATTCCATGGTTTTTACTCTGTCACGTAACAATTTAAACGTATACTCATCAGATTTATTACCATAGGTTTTGAATTTGCGTAGGTATTTATACTTTTCGCGAATAGCTTTAATGAGCGAGGTGGTATACCATGGTGGATACGTCTTGTTACGGATGGACTTTCGAGGTATGTATTTATTTTGCAAATCAGTCATACAACCATTGAAATACTCCACTGAATCATTCATCGACAGTAGCGAGAATTTATGTTGCCAATCTGTGGATTTTATGTCATTATTTAATGAGTGGTAATCGCCTTTGCTATACACGTACCGCATCCGAGGCGCACAATGTAGAATAGGTATGTTAAGAAAGGATATACTAACTAATAAAGCCGGGTGATATGGATCAGTGGGTACTAATGGGTCAGAGCATTCAGAGACCTGTACGGGATCGCTTGAAATCACTAAATCCAAGATTTTCTCAAATTTATTCAATACGCTATTATATTGTCCGAGGCCTAGGGTACATAATTCGTCTGCAAGTAGGTACTCATCCGCACTCAAAAGATTAGTTGGAGAGAGTGACTCATCATTACTTGGTAACCATCGAATTCGACTCATATTGAAGTCACCAACAATTAAAAACTTATCGCGGTTATTGTTCGTAACTAATTGACCTAGTTTCGATAGAAATATTTCGAGTTGATGTGAAAACGAGAGGCCATTATGTTGTTTGCATAAGTATATAACACAAATGTATAAGTTAATGTACTCGCGCGAATGAGGTTTTTTGAAGCGTATCTTAATCCAAAGGTCCTCAGCGGTAGAATGTAGTAGTGGCTGTGCACTTACCGGTAAATCACGGCGTGTAGCAATAAGAACACCACCCCCTCTCGATTGTCCGGTTGAGAGGTAATCGCGGTCCCTGCGCCACACTAAGTACCGGTCGTTGAAACATTCGGAGTCCAAAACACCTTCAATTAACCACGTCTCGGTCAACACGATAACATCGTATGAGCTCATAGTCACCCCGCGATAAAATGAGTCTGTCTTTGTACGCAACCCCCGTACGTTTTGATAATATATATTCAAGTTTAAATTACGTTCAATACTTGTAGCCATCACTGATACTTGCAATAAATATACAATAAAATACACAAGTAAATAATGTCATGTTTCAAAATATTAATCAAACTCGTTTCAAAATCCAAAGCAAAACTAAATGATAATAACTTTATATTAAGAGGGTAAATGTTAATAGCAAAAAATGTAAAACAGCATTCTATGGAGAATACTTTTAAGTAAACAGGACAGCAAGAGTGTCCTATGCGTATGCAGGCGCATAAAAGCAAGACAGGTATACTCGCAGTTGTATAGGACAAGACTTTAATGCAAACAGCCCGATAAGGACCGCAAGAGCAAGCTGGCGGGTTCGACCGTGAGTCAGAGGTAATAAACATGTTACAAGGGTATACAATATTGTTGATAAATAGAAATATATTAGTACATGTTAAGAGAATATATGGCGAACTTATTATTACATATAAATAACATGTTATACAATTTTGTTTAAATCAGAATCCTTCCTTATAATTAATGTTTTACAGTTGGTGTTTTTGCGGACGTGAATCTTACCGTGCTTAACCCACACAAATTCATAGTTCTTGTCCTTGGCTATACTTTTAGTATTGTTTAGCAACTTTTTAGAATCAATACTTAGGTGGTCATTCACAAAGATTCGGTGCGGCGTGCACTGGAATCCGATGCTTGTGGTAGAAAGTTCCTTATCCGCACGTGCAGCCGTAATAAAATCCTCCTTATTGTACCTATTCAGGAAGCTTATAATTATTAATTTATCTTTTGGATTGTGGGTTGGAATCCTAGAAATGTAGTTAATATGAGTTTTTTGATAGTTAAAGTTGATCTTACGACTGATAGCTTCAACAATTGAGAATAGGTTTTCGTTCTTATTTTGTGGGACTCCTTTAATCTCCACGTTGTTTAGACGCGAACGCTGATCATATGATGCGAGCTCGAACATTGTCTTGGATAGGCTATTACCAAGTGAGCTGACAGTCTCTTGAAGTATTGTAAGCTCAGATGTTTTGGCTTCGAGATCCACAAGTCTAGTACTAAATTCGTCAAGTTTCGCACTGGAGAAGTCGCAAGCGGACTTCAACTCAATGAGTTCTTCCTTGATGGTACGCATATCCTCGACAAGAGCTGGTAGGCTCAATAGCTGGCGTTTCATATCTCTAATTTCAGTAAGCACCATTTCCAGCGTTGCAGGTGGCTCTTGAGTGGGCATTGCCGGTGAGGAAATCCTGCACATGGGACATTTCCATTGAGCTCTCCTATCGGCCCCAAGTTTTCTCCAACCTGCTTCGGAGATATTCGCACAGCCAAAGTCCAAGAGCTTCTTACAGTTGCAGCATTGCACTCCATCGTTGAATTTAACATTACAGACTCCACAGGTCTTC
Organism: Arctia plantaginis; assembly: GCA_902825455.1. Taxonomy (NCBI): domain Eukaryota; kingdom Metazoa; phylum Arthropoda; class Insecta; order Lepidoptera; family Erebidae; genus Arctia; species Arctia plantaginis. The sequence continues at coordinate 8,785 of CADEBD010000435.1, forward strand.
ATTATCGCGGTAGTTGCTTCGAGTTTACAGTAATTGTGAATTAAAAAAAGAAAAAAGAAAAAGGTTGGCGATCTATTATTTTAACGACCGAGCGAGCGTGAGGTATATGTGAGCGATCGCACCGCACTGATATGTTGAAAACATTGACGAGCAAACCCGAAAAACAACGTTGTCTATTTACAACAACAGTCGACAAAAAATGTAAAGTGCCAGCTCTAAGATAAACAGAGAATATTATTAAAGATTTATTAAATAAACACATTACATTGAGTAAAGTTGTGCGTATTATCGCTTGGTTAACGCAATTCAGTACAAATGCACTTAATAGCGCTACAACAATGAAGGAATTTGACACCGTCCGACGAATGCCTCACAATTACTTAACAATACGTGAACTTGATAACGCTATGACAATAATAATAAGAAATGTTCAACAACTTGAATTCAACCTAGAATACGATTTATTACTTAAAGGTTCACTTTTAACTACTAAAAGTACTATTCGCAAATTATACTTTATTTGGACGAGAGAATCATTTTGCGTGTGGGCGGGCGCTTGAACAAAACGAACTTACCTGTTGGAATGTAAAATAACGCATGTATTCCTAGAAAAAGCACGAAAACTTCACGGGCCACGTGGATGTCAAATTAAACAAAGGAAGAGGCGTTAAAACATCCAAAGGATATATCGCTATCTTTGTTTGTTTAGCAACGAAGGCAGTCACATAGAACTAGTTTCTGACTTGGGCACTGAAATTTTCATCGGTGCTTTTCAGCAGATGTTTGCAAGACGTGGCACACCAAGCCACGTTTATTCTGACTGCGGGACAAACTTTATTGAAGCATCGAAAATGCTAATCAACGAATACGAGTTATTTAAAACAGAATTACCTCCCGACTTTTTGACAAACTTAATGTAATGAAAGTACAGTGGCTCTTCAACGCAGTTGCTTGGCCAACGGCAGGTGGAATTTGGGAGGCTGCTGTGCGTTCCATGAAACACCACTTGCGACGGGTACTTGGCGAACAGAAGCACACTTTCGAGGACTTTTCGACCCTATTATCTAAAATAGAAGCGTGCTTGAACTCTCGGCCGATTGGCTCACTTACAGAGGACCCAGACCAGTTTTATAATTACTTAACACCTGGACATTTTCTCACAGGCAGCCTAACTATGACGCTTCCACTATCGAGCTATGAAGATGACCGCCACCTAAGTCTGCGGAGCAGATGGCAGTTAACTGAGAACATGTTTCATCAGTTTTGGAAGCACTGGTCTTCGGAGTATTTAACTAGTTTACAAGCACGCAGCAAGTGGCTGAGACCCACGCCTAACATGAAAATCGATGATATCGTCTTACTCAAGGACAGCAACCTTCCCCCTGGAAAGTGGGCCCTCGGGTGTGTGATCGAAGTCCATCCTGGTAGCGACGGACACGTGCGAGTTGCAACTATAAAAACGCAAGCTAGCATATTGAAACGACCTATTACGTAAAACGTAATCCGAGAGTCACTGTTGTGGGTGTACCCGTAGCCCTGACTTGAATGTATTTACGAGCAAAACTTGGCAGACAAGTTTCCTGGCGCTTCTCGCGAGTCCTGTCTCAATACCATAAAACTGAGCCACAAATCAGGTAAGAAAAGCCTTCCTACCTGTAAATATATACTTGTGGTGCCAGCTAACATTAGAAAAAAGCTTATCAATCAAGGGAGAATCTACATAAACTGGACTTCTTGTCCAGTTAGAGACTTCACGCTGGTGACTAGGTGCTTCAACTGCCAGCAGTTTGGACATGCAGCTTAATATTGCCGTGAAACCAGCCCAACCTGTAACCATTGTGGAGAGCTCGGACATACCTTTAAGGAATGCAACAAAAAAGCTGTACCACCTACTTGTGCGACGTGTAAGCGTTTCAAAAGGACAAGTGATCACCAAACTGGTGATGGAAGTTGCCCAGCACGGAAATACGCTGAGGACAAATACATCAACTCTATAAACTATGACGGCGCCTAAGAGCGCCGGTATTAATTGATAGTGTAAGCACTTATACCTTTTTTATATTTTATTTAATTAATAATATCTAACCAGATGTACCCCACCACCCCAATTCATCCCGTGGGTGTCGTAAGAGCCGACTAAGGGAGAAAACTAAGCAGGACAACAGCACTGCAAAGAGAAGGAAAACTTGAAACAAACCCTATACCAACCCGTCTGGCCAGCGTGGTATAGTAGGCCAAAACCTCCTTTCTAAGGACAGGCCTATGTCCAGCAGTGGACTAGTATAGGCTGTTGACGAGTTGATGAGAGGTTAAATATTGTGAAGTCGAAGACTGTAAACAATATGTGCCGACTACTGATAATTTATTTATTTATTTAATACTTAGGTTCTTCACAGCTGACAGTATATACACTGGACAGCAAATAAACCGAGCCACCCGCTACCTAGGCACTCTAATTCGATTTTCTCAAAAACTAAAAAACCTACAAGTAACAAAGTTGTACCTACAGAAAGTGCGTTTCATGGTGTGTTGTGGCCGTTACCTTCGATAGTTCAGTGGTGAGTAATGGATCCTAGGCACGGGTTAGGGCCTTCCCGGAATCCTTGACCTATTCTAACTGGGATGCAAAAACAACTGCGAAAGCCGTATCCAAAATAAATCACAGTCTTACCTTGTTTGCCGTCGTGGGTGATAGTTGTGTGTGGGTAGTTCAACCGCCGCCGAAGTAATATCGACCGCGCCTTGGTGGTCAAGCGCGCACGTCCGTTCACTAGAAGAGGTCGTGAAGAAGAGAGGACCCAAAGGCGTTCACCAGTGAGGCGTTCACTAGTGCGCCAACTAGTGAGGCGAACCGATTAATCGCCAAAAATCAGCAACCTGGCTCGACTGCGAATTATCCGAACACAGCCCAAGCAAATTGCCTTAACATCCCGCCGCCTAAGCAAGCTCGCCTTGCTTACCTAACATAATAAGGGCAATCTACACAATTTAGAGATCGGTCTCATTAAGATACCGCCCTGAGTTCTTACCTCCGCAACTCTAACTATACCGTCTCTACCGGGTAATAATTTAACTAACCGACCGCGTCTCCAGTGAAGAGGAGACAAATTATCATCCTTGATCAAAACTAAATCATCGATTTTAGGAGGTTCCGTTACCGAAGTCCATTTATACCGCTGTTGTAGAGTATGAAGATATTCATTTCTCCAACGTGACCAAAAATGTTGTGACATCTTTTGAATTTGTTGATAATGAGAAAGCCGAGACACATTAACATCTGTATAAGGATACTCTGGAAGCGCCACCAGCGGCTGCCCTATTAAAAAATGCCCGGGTGTGAGCACTTCCAAATCCGTAGGGTCCGAACTAAGGGGGCATAAGGGCCGAGAATTTAGGATAGATTCCACCTTAGTAAAAAACGTCGTGAGAGATTCAAACGTAAGCTTAGCCTCTCCAAGGACGCGTCTGGCATGTGTCTTTGCAGACTTTACCACCGCCTGGAACAGGCCGCCCTGATTCGAAGCCGTCGGGGCATTGAACAACCATGTTATATTCTCCCTGGCAAATTTTCGTTCTAAATCTCTTTCTAAGTTTTTTTTCTAAGTTCTAAATCTAAAGTGATTATTCCGCAAAAAGATGTACAATTCTTTCAAATACTTATCCGTTCCCGTAAAATTAGTACCACAGTCTGATCTAATCAAGGAAGGTAGTCCTCTTCTAGAGATAAACCGTGTAAAGGTAGCTACGAAAGCCTCTACCGAGAGGTCCGCAACAACTTCTAAATGAACCGCCTTAGTCGCTAGACAGACAAAGACGCATAAGTAACATTTTTGTATTTTAGAGTTCCGTAATGTACTAGACTTAATAAGAAAAGGTCCCGCAAAATCTGTACCGACACCTTGGAAGGGACGCACGCCCCTAATCCGATCCGATGGCAAATCTGCCGTATAGGGCTGCGTAGGCTTCGCCCGAGACCTATAGCACTGGATGCATTTAAAGGTTATATGTCTAGTGACACGCCGAGCCGAAACAATCCAATAATTCCTAGATAAAATAGCCGCTAATGTATTCGCACCCACGTGACAATAAACTTGATGATAATGAGGCACCAACAATTCCGTAAATTTACCTTCCCGTGGTAAAAGTATAGGATGTCTAGCATCATAAGATAAGTCTGCCGCTCTTATTCTTCCACCGACCCGTAGGAGATTATTTGAATCAATAAATAAATTTAACCGCCGTAAGCAACTTTTAATAGGTTTACCGGATTTTAACATTAAAAATTCTTCACCGTAATGCGCCGCTTGAACATACCGAATCAAGCACCGAATAGCATTCCTCCGTTCCGATACCGTTACTTCCCCACTAATCTGTGAAGCTTTATTTTTGCAATTGTGCACAAACCGTAATACATAAGCCGTGACGTTAACTAACTTGTCAAATGAACTAAATCGTTCTAATAAATTAAATTCCGAGTCTAAGATGCCGACGTTAACAACCTTAGCCATTGACCGAAGGCCAGGCAACAATTCTGAAGGAAATTCCAAATAATTTTTCGGCCACGTATCTGGTGGTTGACTCAACCATTGAGGGCTCCACCACAGGTCGTGAGTTATTAACTCCGCCGCAGAACAACCACGAGTACCGACGTCCGAGCAATTCATCTCACTAGGTACGTGTCTCCAAGTGATATTCAATTTAGAGGAAATTATGTCCGAAACCCGATTGCCTTCGAACAATTGGAGTCTGTGTGGTGGCGTTCGTAGCCACGCTAACACTATGGTGCTGTCACACCAAGCGGTGACTTCTTGAAATTTAACGTTATCCTTCATGGAAGTAGCGACATGATTTAGAAGCACCATGAGTAACCTGGCTCAGTTTAGTTCCATTTTTGGAATGGTGAGTTTCGTCCTCAGGGGGGCTACTCTAGATTTAGCCAGAAGCAGCCGAACGAGACCTCTACCATCTGATCCTTCCGCACGAATGAACACCGCCGCCGAATATCCTAGTGAGCTTCCATCCGAAAAACCATGCAAGATGTACCGAGTTACATTAAATTCTGGTTTTAAACAACGAGGTATGGTGACCTGTTGTAACTTAGGTAAGTCCGAAATCAATTCAATTCAAAAAACAGTCCCAGTCTACCTTCCGTTGGCCATCGCTACCGCCTAGCAATGTCTGTAATAACAGTTTCATTCTGAATATAACCGGACAAATCCAACCGAGTGGATCATACAACCGAGCAACTAGTGATAGTATGTTACGGCGAGTCACCTTACCATCCGATGGTAAATTCACCGCATAAGTGAAGCAGTCCGACACTGGGTTCCACTGAATTCCAAGGACCTTAATTAAACTACCTTCGTCCAAACTGTCAAATTGCCGAGGGGTTTCCAAGTAATCCGTTGGCAGCCCCCTTAATAATTGTGGTACGTTACTAGACCACTTCCGTAACTCATAGCCGGCCGAACTCATAATTGATATTAATTCGTCTCTTAATTCTAACGCATCTTGTAAGTTATCCGCTCCTCTATTCAAGTCATCCACATAACTGTTCTTGATGAGAAGTCGGGCAGCACGAGATAATTTGTCAAAGGGTACCGGGTTCGAAATACTCCCGATCGCGTCATCGTGTGACGTCACACCGCGATTAACCATCGAGTCGTAAGCAATTTGATGTAAACATCGATTGGAGATGAACGGCGACGAACGAAGACCATAAGTGTTGGTGCACAGTTCATACACCAATAAGGGTTCCGCTGGCGAGGAGCGCCAGAAAATTAATTGGTACCGACGATCATCAGGGTGTATCCAAGTTTGTCGAAACATCATTTTAATATCACTAGTAAATACTATCCGAGGCCACCGAAAGTTAAAATTATATCCGTAATATCATTCGTTAAACGTTCTCCGCAATAAAGATTATCATTCAGGGATGACCCAGAAGTAGTAGGATAACTACCATTAAACACTACTCGAATTTTACCGACATCTCCTGATTTCTTAAACACCCCGTGGTGTGGTATAAAATAGTGTTCGCGTCCTGTATCAAATTCAAAATTTGAAACCTTCATGTGCCCGAGTTCCAAATATTCCGTCATAAATAAAATATATTTTTCACGAAATACCGGGTTCCGTTCCATCCTACGCTCCAAAGAATAAAATTGTCTTAACTCCGACAGTCGTGAATCACCTAACAACTTCTTCTCACATTCCGGAAGAAGAGGTAAGCGTACTGTATATTTCCCATCTATACCCCGTGTCGTAGTGGACATAAATAATTCTTCACATTCAATGTCCGAAGGGTTCCTTATTTTAGTACGAGGAGGTTCCTCGGTGTGCCAAAACCGTTCAATCGCTTCAATTAACCCCGTCCCCACGAAATAATCTTCGTTTGTTGTGGACGGTAAAGGCCCGAAAATCGCAAAGTCGAAAATAGTGCTCAAGGCATAAGGCCCGTTTATGCCCAAATCAATTTTATCCCCAGTTAAAATCTTACCCAATATGTCGCAACCGAAAATAATATCTATTTCTCGTTTATGGGAAAATCCCGAGTCCGAGCTATTAAAATTGTTATTAATATTTAATTTATGTGCTAAATAACTCGTGGGTTTCTTCAAAATGACTCCCGTAGTACTTAAACAAATATCCGAATTTAAAGGTTTGAAATGAATTAATGAGACCCCGCATGTCTCATTCAATTCCTTATCCCCCACGCCCAGTATGGGAACGTATTTATAATGCCGCCGTAATTTCAATCTATTAACAAAATCACTCCGTATTATAGTTAATTGCGATCCTAAATCTAGTAAGCAGTGAGCCTTAATAAAATTATTATCCGTACTCTTTACCTGAACAGTAACCGTAGGTAAAATAACATTATCTATAAGTTTAGGTATTGATATATCTGAGGCGCCCGGCGAAACAATATTTACTAAACTATCCGAGACGCCAAGTAGTTGCTATTGGTTACATGACCCACCCGGCGCCGATCCGCCGGCGTTATATAAACATTCTTTACCATTTCTGCGCTGCACACAGCTACTATCAGATAAGTGGGGGGGACTACATGAGCGGTCGCCACTGCGCGACGCACAGGTAACGAGAGACCTCGGCTTATGCCCGCGCGCAATGTTGCCGTTGTGTATTGTAGTCATTGCGCGTCTAATAGGCGACGGTTGCCGCCCCCTCAAACAAATCAAGCGATGGTGTCCGTCGTGTCCGCATATATCGCATGGTATTTGTTTACCGCACGATGTCGCTGTATGGGGCTCAAGGCACTTATAACATAATGCATTGGTTCTTATAAATTCTCTACGACTATTTCTATTTAAATTAGCGAACTTGTAACATTTAGAAATAGTGTGATTTGACCGATCACAGTACGTACATGTATTCCGAAGGTCTGGGCCGTTATTGCCTTGATTTACATTAGTAAGATGAATGTTTCGAGGATAACCATTTCGCTTATACGAGTCATTATGCATTTTATACGTGCGTGTATTATTCTTCGCGGGAACCGATTGCGCAGACCGAACCGATATATCTGTTGAGGTTTCTATGAATCTGCATTCATTTTGTAAAAATTCTAATAGCTCACCGAACGTAGGTAGAACTAAATTATTACCGCCAAACCTATGTTCAAACCGATTTTTTAATTCCGCCGGAAGTTTATTTAAACTAATGTGAAGTAATAAATAACTCCACTCCTTAACCGGAAGGCCTAAGTTTTCTAAAGCCCTATAAGATTCCAATAAGGGATTCAAAATTTGACAACGAAGTCCCGCCACTCCGCTCATGGTGGGTAAATTCAAAAGTTTTGAAATATAACTATCCGCCAATAACCGTTTATTTTCGTACCTTCCGTGTAATATTTCTAACACCGAGTCTAGGGACGAATCTATCATTGGTAAATGTTTTATCAATGCCTTAGGCTCATTAGTGACGTGCGAAATAAGGTAATGAAACTTTTCCGTTTTCGAAATATCATTCCTAGCTAACCTAAGGATGAAAACAATGAAATGAAACTAGTCCAAGAGTATATATCTCCATCAAAAACCGGTAAGTTGATGGTAGGAAGACGTGCGGTAGGGGCACTCTCCGTTGGTTTATGGGTCCCGTCCAACCCAGGGTAAGCCGCTGAAACTGCTTCCAGCTGGTTATAAATTTCCTCAGCTTCCTTATACCTTGCGTCATGCTGACGCACTAGCTCCTGGTCTTTATCGTCAACCACATTCAAAAGGGCCTCATAAGCATCATATAAATCAGAATACTTCATTTACGCAACCGTGCCGAAATTACACCCGACGTGTATTTTTTACTGTTAGCCATATCTAACGTATTAATAAACCAATCGCAATGGGTTTTAAATTTAATAGTCTGTGATTTAGACATTGTTACGCAATAAACGTTAAATTAAACCGAATAAACCAATATAAATGGACTTGTACTGAACCGTTAACAGTTACAATATTCACCTACCCACAACAAAAAATATAAAAATTAATAAAAACGAACCGAATGCTTAAAATATACCGATTTTATAGCAAATTAACCAATAATAATACCGTAAAGAATGATCTAGGATGTTATCTAGCTAGCAAAGTCCTATCCGTCTCTAAGGACCAAATTTTATGTTGTGGCCGTTACCTTCGATAGTTCAGTGGTGAGTAATGGATCCTAGGCACGGGTTAGGGCCTTCCCGGAATCCTTGACCTGTTCTAACTGGGATGCTAAAAACAACTGCGAAAGCCTTATCCAAAATAAATCACAGTCTTACCTTGTTTGCCGTCGTGGGTGATAGTTGCGTGTTGGTAGTTCAACCGCCGCCGAAGTAATATCGACCGCGCCTTGGTGGTCAAGCGCGCACGTCCGTTCACTAGAAGAGGTCGTGAAGAAGAGAGGACCCAAAGGCGTTCACCAGTGAGGCGTTCACTATTGCGCCAACTAGTGAGGCGAACCGATTAATCGCCAAAAATCAGCAACCTGGCTCGACTGCGAATTATCCGAACACAGCCCAAGCAAATTGCCTTAACGTGGTGATTAAAATGAAAGGAAACTCATTGGGTTTAATCAATATTTCAGTGTTTATTAAGGATTTTACAAAGAAGAGTCATTTTCCAGTCGTGACAATCGTTAGTAATGATAAAGTGAAAAAAAAAATTAAAGCCAAAAACAAAGATAAAATAAAAAAAAAAGTTTTTGATCAATATTCCGTATTCCCTCCCCTTGCTTGGATAACTGCCAGCATCCTTGTATTCATCGACCTTACGAGCCTGACGATAAAATCTTGAGGAATTGTATTCCACTCCTCTTCCATTGCGATTCGCAGCTCTGGAAGCCTTGTTGGAGCAGGTACCCGGGCTCGAACCCGACGTTTCAGCTCATCCCATAAGTGTTCTATCAGATTCAAGTCCGGGCTTCGAGCTGGCCAGTCCATCGTACGAATGCTGACGTCGCGTAGATACTGGGTCACCACATGAGCAACATGAGGCCGTGCATTATCATGCATCAATTGCATATCCTGTCCTATATATCCTGCGTAAGGTACCACATGGTCTGCGAGGATTTCAGTAATGTAGCGATGAGAAGTCAGTCCACGTGTACGGCCCGTCGGTTCGATGAAAACTAACGCTGTATGTGCTGTTAACGAGATGCCGCCCCAGACCATTACAGATCCTCCTCCATAAGCAACAGTTTCCTCGATGCAACACTGAGAATAACGTTCTCCAGGGCGACGATATACTCTCTGACGTCGATCACTTCCATGTAGACTCACCCTGGTCTCATCAGTGAAGAGTACATTACTCCACTGCTCTAATGTCCAATCCCTATGCTCTCGAGCAAATTCAAGTCGTGCTCGACGGTGTGCTACCGTTAATGCTGGGCCTGTTGCAGCTCTTTTTGGGGTCAGGTTCCGTTCAGCAAGTCTCCTTCTGACGGTATCTGAACTTATGACCACTTGGCGTTCGTCACGCAGACTTTGTTGGACTTGAACTGCGTTAAGGTGGCGATTTCGCAGAACAGTAAGGTGGATATAACGATCATCTGCTGCTGATGTAGCCCTAGGTCTGCCCGTACCTGGACGGCGATCTAATGCTCCAGTCTCTAGGTATCGTCTGTAAACTCGTTGCACCGAAGATTTGTTGATTCGAAGCCTTCGAGCGACTTCACGTTGCGCAATGCCTGCTTGAAGTAATGCTACAGCTTGAGCTGCTTCCTGAGGTGTTGTATCCATTATTAATCGAAAAAAATAGCAAAAACACACGCTTCTGAGCAAACGATGGACAAAAACTAAAGAAATGATAAGAAATATCCGACTACTCTGATTGTAGAGAAAAAGAACGCTAATTTCAAACTCTGGTGAAAACAGAGCAAATCGTTAGCATTGTGTTTGTTGCTTGATTACAATGTGAGTTGACGGTACTTTCGAATTAATTTTTAGTCATTTTAATCACCATGAAACGCACTTTTTGTAGGTATAACTTTGATAGTTGTAAGTTTTATACTTTTTGAGAAAATCGAATCAGAGTTCCTAGGTAGCGGGTGGCTCGGTTTATTTGCTGACCAGTGTAGTTTACATAGTAATAGTCGAACAATACGCCAATTACGAAGTACACAATTAATTGAAGGTAAATACACAGCAAGAGTAAACAATTCTGTATGAATATATAATATATTTTTTTTTTTTTTTTTTTTTTTTTTTCCGTGCGGAAATCCCCTCGGATACCACCTGTCGGTGGCATGTCGGACTCGAACCGACTAAAACCGCACGCCTTCGCCGGGTACTAATAGCCGGGGAACCAGGTATACCCTAGAAAGGAAGTCCCTGGTGCCCCGACATACCTCGGGTCATCTACAGACGAGTAGACGACCCCCCCCCCGTGTGGGAACCCTGTGTTCCCTGTGCTCCCTGGAAGCGAGCGCGCTTCGCAACGCGCTCGCCGTCACCCCGGCCTGCTTCTGCTAGGGTGACAGATGGCCTCACCTCTCGAGCCAATCCTCCATAACGGGTCTTACCGCCGCAATGACGGCGTGCCCGTGTATGAATATACCTAAAACAGTGCATCTCAAATATAGCTAAACAGATAGCAATAATGTTGTTTGTATGTGGAGTGGTGTGTGTAAGTGAATGTGGTGAGTGGTGTTTGTATAGCGTGTGTGGGATGTTCAAAGTGTGATGGTATGTTTTTGTGGCAATTCTTGTGCTTGGGACAAAATGTGAATAATTTTATTTTTGTACGAATTTCGGGGAGTGTTAAAGGGATCCAGTGATGAGAAACCGATATTGTATATATGTGGAATACGGATGAATGGTGACATTTTGATGTAGTTGGTTGTTGCAGATGGGGTTGCGAGTAATGATGTATGTCGGGTACGGCGCGAAGGAACACTAAAATTAATTTGCTCTAAAAATGTGTTGCAGTCAAATTTACTGTTGAGGACGTCGTACAAGAACATCATGTCTGCGATTTAGCGTCGATCTTCCAGTGTATTTATTTTGTAATATTGACATGATTACTCGTATATTTCATCATGTTTTTTACTTGGGCTTTATAGTTAAAGTGTTTAATGAATTTCTGTTGTATTCTCTCAATTAAGCCTATTTGAGATTTTAGAAATGGTCTCCAGGTGATACTTTCAAATTCCAAGACACTTCGAACATAGCTGTAATAAAGAACCTTAACACAGTGTAGGTCTTTAAATGGTTTACTATTGCGTATGACAAACCCCAGTGATTTTTTGGGCCTTACTGATTACTTGATCAACGTGTACTTTAAATGTAAACTTACTGTCTAAAATAACACCTAAGTCCCTTATCTGTGATGTTCTGGGAATAGACTCATAGCTTATTGTATAGTCATAGCTGATAAGGTGTTTTTTTCGAGTAAAGCTAATTATTTGGCATTTTTGAGCGTTGACACTTATTTTATTGAGTTGATAATAGTCTGTTAGTCGGTCTAGGTCAGATTGAAGGAGTAAGCAATCGTCGCGTTTATTGATTATGCGAAAAAATTTTTTTGTCATCTGCATACAAAAGATGTTTTGAATGATGTAGGCAATCTGGTAAATCATAAAGATAGATATTATATAATAAAGGCGATAACACGATCCCTGCGGCACCCCCGAGGTGACATCTACATAGTCCGATCTATAACCGCCCATCACTACCGCCTGACGCCTATTTCTCAAATAGGATTCCAGCCATCGCAAAAGGTTACCTTTTATTCCCACGGCATTTAATTTTGCAATAAGGACCCCATAATGTACCCGGTCGAATGCCTTCTCAAAATCTGTGTAAATCACGTCGATTTGCGCATCCCGTATTTATTTATTTATTTTATTTTATTATTTACTCACAATTATTACTATTACACAAAAGAACGAACACGAAGTATACACAAAAACATGAATGGTTTTGAGGTATTGTTACATACTCTTGATATAAACTGTGATATTATCATCTTGACAGAGTGTTGGTTGTCTAATCAGCATCCGCATTTACCATCTCTTAAGGGTTACCTACTGCATAAGAATGATATAATATTGAACCAAAACGATGGATTAGTAATATATACTAAAAATAACTTAAATATATCTGTAGACGAACCCAATTTTCCGGGTTGTAATTCCGCTTGAAATTCGTGTTCCGGCCGCCTGTCGGCGGTCAAAAATAAAACATAAATAAATAAAAAAAAACCAAATTCAATTAATTATACTACAATATTTTTTAAGTCTCAGGGTGTGACTTCTTGGCACAGGAAGCTATCCGGTTGAACCTATGTGCACTGGGGACTTATCTGGGTTATCAGCTTTCGTAACGCGGCACTGTGGAATATTTCGGTGTGTTTCGGATTAAAAATCTGTAACTCCGTCAATTCGAAAGATAAAGCTATCAAATTTTGTTCTAATATAAAGTAATACATAAGAGTTCATATAAGTAATGTATGATGAATTGGAATGATGCGTATTTTTTTTTAATTGATGAAGAAAGTCACAATCATTAAAAATAATATTCATTTATTGAAATATTTTTTTTTACAAACATATCGTATGTGTATTTTTTTATTCTAATAACTCAATTAAAATGATTAACATTAAATGATTATATAAAATTAAAAATGTAAAAATACCTGTAACACTACGCTTAAATATAGAAACATATTGAATTAAAATTATCGCAATATATACATTTCTTTATTGATCAGCAAGATTGACATCTTACACCCTGTGAGCTTCAGGATCTGAAATAAGTTCATTAACCTTGAGAAGGTGTAAAGTATCTTCATCCAGCTCCTTAACATTTTTTGCATATGGTTTTCTTATGCTCGTTACATATGGATCTGAGGTGTAAAGTAGTGTATTCAACACATCTTCGTTTGTAGCTATTCGAGAGCATTTCCGAGCATGGTGTAAGCGAAATTTTTTATAGTCCTTATTGCGAGATTCTTGAGCATCTTCTGAAAGTTGTCGAATTGGTAATACTGCGAAATGGTTTATGATATTTTTGCATAAGTATTTGTGATTTCGATTGTTGATGATGGTGGATAGCATCTCTGTTTCATTTCTTGTATTTTGTAGTATGGTGGAAATAAAGAACAGTTTCTTTCATCTGTAACGTTCCTGAGATACAGATATTGTACCTTTGTTAGTTCCAAGTCGATGAAGACACTTAAGGCTTCTTCATCTGTAATCCCTTTAATTATTTTTGCATCATCTAATTGATTTATAACGAAAACCTTTTTCTCTGCATCAGCCAACCTTAATTTTTCAACAGCTTTTGCTTCATTTCCTTTTCCTATAGAACGCAATCCTTGAAGATATGCGACACTATTAACTCACGTTTGGTACAGTTAAAAGTCGACATATTGAATAATGAAACAGCCGTACTAGAGTAGGTAGAAACGGTAATGGAGAAATATTTTTTCACTGCCCTTTTTATATTGTTTCAGAATGTGGGAATATTTCAGATACCTATTTTCTCACGAAAAATGACATCGAAATGATAAAAACTAAACAATATCAAATAATTAATTCATAAAACGTATCACAAGTTATTGATAATAAAAGTAAAGTACGAAACCGCATTTGATAGCGATTTCCGTTCCCAGATTAGTATTCGATTTTTTCCCTTATCTTCGTAAACCGCAAAAAACCGCAGCTAATTTTTTTATATGTTTTAGGTGAGTAACTAACCTATGAATTAACATTAAATTCAAAGCATCGGTAAACAACTCTAAATGGTAAAAGCTTCGACGAAGTTGAGGAAGGAATATTTTTTCCCCATTTTTTCTTTAAATTGGTTTTTAATTATATATATATTAATTTAAATATATAAATTGATTGTTTTTAATACGAATATTCGTATTAAAAACAATCAATTGTATTTATTTATTTCCTCGGATAGATGAGCTTTATAAAAATATATATTACCTTCTACCTTTCATTTCAAGTTTTAAAACTATTTCACGTTGAAAAACGTAAATAAACAACTAAATATTTCCCAATTGCTTAAACGTTTAACTTTACTACATGAAAAAAAAATTTATACCAAATACAATAGGAGTTACGCTGCAGAATATTAAACCTCGACTTCTGAACTTTTAAATTACATTCATAAAGTGCCCAATTTCAATCAGTGATAAAAATCAATTTTGATATGCCTTTGTTCTACCATATTCCACAGTGCGCGGGGAGGGTCTTCTGGCGAGGAACTTCCCCAGTCTTCGGGGGAACTCGAAGGTGTCCTGTGGTTCACGGTGATCCGGGTAGACTCGCGACGGCAGACCGTGTCGCGTGGTGTTTCTCAGTCAGACCGAGGCCAAGATCTTGCAGACCGTTGTTGTAGGCCGCGCGAAGAACGTAAGCCGTACGGAGAATTTAAGCTGTACGGAGAACCTAAGCCGTACGGAGAACCTAAGCCGTACGGAGAACCTAAGCCGTACGGAGAACCAAAGCCGTACGAAGAACCCCCAGTTTCCTGGAACGCGTCGAATTGACACTTGTAGCACGAAAGATCCGACACCCAGGCACTAGGTGAAACCAGGTGTGGAAGTCGGCATCTTTCGCGAAGCAATTAAAAAAATTACGGATTGGAGTGGCGACATTTAGGTCCGGTTGAAACATAAAAAAAAAATCAAATATTTAAATAAAACATAATTAACCAACCCAGAATCAAACCCCAACTGTTAATAAGCCGGACGATCACCATTCCACTACGCTATGAGACACAAAAGAAAAGATTACATTACAACCAACACACAAATACAGGTAGTTACCAATAATATATCGAATGGAACAATGACCTTTGATATTTATTTCGTCGGTACATCGAGAAATCCCTCTTATCATAACATCTTATCAGTAAATCTCCCAGCTATGTGTGGAAATTATTCTAACTAAACTAGTACGAGGAAGTAGATTTTATGTTTAACAATCCATCGATTATATACTTGTCTTTAAAACCTAAACAAGATTAAAATATGTGTCAAACATTTTAATTACATAAGTATGAGTTTATTATTCATATGAACAATCTAGAATACAATTCTCGGTTGCAATTGTTTATAGACTACCCTACAAAAACCAAATCTTATTATTATCAAGTATCGAATGCAATTTATAATTTATGGAATTTCTACAAAATAAATATTATAGAATTATAGGTTCTTATTAAGATACATACAAGCCACCGATGTTAACCACACACGCGTGGAATACACAGAGGGAATTAAATAACGCGATGGAACATATTTAAAACTTATCGGAATGATTAAATAGATAATTGTAATATTTAACTAACCTTAAGATACTCGCTGTTACATTGCGTTAACGTTGTTAAACTATTATTAGGCAAACTATTATTAGCAATTCTTTAAACTATTAAAAGGTTGAAAAGATCACTTGTTGAATAGTAATCGAATTAATCCAGACACGAAAAATTAGTTAACAGCAACCAAACCTATTGGTATTAATTATATTAAACTTACCAAGGGGGTCGACAAATAATGAAATCCGCTTTTAATTTTTCTTCTTTTATTTTTATTATTTTAGAATAGCACTGATTGGACAACGTTTTAAAACTGTGGACAAACAATCACGTATACGAATCGCAAACAATTAACTCTCAGGCGTCGAAATACCTCTTTCCTCCGCGGATTCGCTTTTATACCTCTGTATCGGGACGGCCCATTTCCGCTTCGAGGCGACAATGCGTTCTTTCTGGAATGTTCGTATGAGATATGGAAAGAACGGTGCAACCGAGCAAGAAGAAATCATTCACCGGCAGCCGGCCCGTTGTCAGCCACTGTCACTTCTCGATATTTCTAAACACCCACACTGCGGCGCTCGTTTTCCAGTACAATTTGGCTCCCGATACCGACGATTACCTTATATGATCATTATGATGTTATCACTAGTTAATGCACGCGGTTTCCATTATAACAACTATTACTTTGTTTGTCTGTGTGTAATGATCTTTTTTTCTTTATTTATTTATTTTGTAAGTTTGTGTATTTACTTTGTTACAACGTAACATTCAATTAAAAACCCTCTCATCATATAATAATATAATCTTAACTGGTGATATCAACATTAATATTGCTTCTGGGAGCACCGACACTAACGCTCAAAACTACTCAAATATTTGTTCATTTCATGGACTTTTACCAGCACACTACTACCCCACCCACCAAAGTGGTACATGCTTGGATCATTTCATCATAAAAACCAATAAACCTACCTTTACATTAACACCACTCTTACCGACCATCAGACTGTTTTATTAACACTGCAATTATCTTTGTTTAGAAAAAAATGAATGCACAGCTATACTAAAGTCAACATTCAAAGCCTTAAAAGTGATATAAGCAGTATTTGTTTTGACCCCGTTTACAACTCGGACGATCCAAATGATGCCTTGGATTATTTTATTAATTTATTGCAATGTACAATAATGAGAAATACTTCCGTAAAAACCATACCTAGAAAATATAAAAATATAAAGCCATGGATCACACCTAGACTCGAACGTTGCATAAGACACCGAGACAAACTTCACCAAAAGTCTAAATTAGAGCCTGATAATATAGTACTTTCTATATCTTATAAAAGGTACAGAAATTACTGCAATAACCTTTTCAAGAAATTAAAGAGCCAGTATAAGAGAAGTGAACTGCAGAGAGCAGGTAAAGATAGCAAGCTTGTCTGGAAATTTATTAAAAATCATTCATCAAAACATTTCAGTCGAAATATTTTGAACCGCCTCTAGACTTGCTGCTCAGCGAGACTAGCCCGTCCGAAGCAATTCGCAAGGTCAACGAACATTTTGCAAACACAGGCAGAAACCTTGCTGATAAACTCTTTCAGAATAGTACTGCCGACCCCCCCGAATTAAATAAATTTATGCCTTCGTATAAACTGAACTCCTTGGTTTTGCTAAGTCCTGATATTAATGAAGTATTAAACATTATATCTGGACTAAAACAAAATTGTGCTGTAGGCTGGGATAACATTTCCAATAATATACTTAAAAGTCTTAAACATATAATTGCCCTTCCCCCCCCCCCCCCCCTTAACCTATATATTCCAACTATGTTTAGAGAAAGGTGTATTCCCTAGGTCGCTTAAAAAAGCAGTAGTGACGCCTGTATTTAAATCAGGAGATAAAACAAGTGTAAACAGCTACAGACCAATCTCAGTATTATCGGGACTTTCGAAAATTTCATAGAAACTTATAAACAATAGGTTGATGAAATACCTTGAAGACAACAACTTGCTTTCCCAGAACCAATACGGCTTTAGGCAGAAAAGATCCACTAATCATGCAGTACACCACTTAACAAACTACATAGCTTGTTGTCTGGACGGGGGAATGCACGCCATCGGGATTTTCCTAGACATCGCCCGAGCTTTCGATAGTATGTATATCTTGCTCTATACTTTTGAATAAGCTTGAAGCACTTGGGATACGGGGAACACAACTTCGCTTATTTTCGGATTATCTTAGTGATCGCCGTCAATGTGTGAAAATTGGTCAATACTTAAGTACTGAAGCAAAGAATACTGGCTATGGTTTTCCCCAGGGCAGCGTTCTTGGCTGTACCTTGTTCTTAGTTTATATCAATGATCTCTGCAGCCTGAAGATAACAAGTGGTGTCATAATATCTTATGCGGATGACACGGCTTTATTAGAGAGGGCGCTTCTGTGCCACCTTTTACCTCGAGTCCGTACAAAAGTGAAATAAAAAAATACTAAAATCATTTTACAAGTGGTGAAAAGTGTTTAAATCTAATAATAAAGTCATAGTTTATCGGAACAATATGAAGGAAACAGTTAAAATACTGTAAATCCGAGTAATTTTCAAAATTAAATCTCTAACGAACATTCTGTGAAAAGTGTCTTCGAAATAGAAACTCCAACCCCTAAGTGATTTTGAACACAGAGTGTTGAAACTTACATCGACAACAGTGTATTAGTGTATTAAAAAGTACAAAATACTTATATTGTAATTAAAACAACAAAAGTGCAAAGATCATTCCGTCAATACAAAACCAAACTTACGCCATCTACCACAGGTTTACGACACCACTAAGGTAAAACTATAAAAAATTGACCCGTACCAGCTGGAGCAATTAATTCCAGACATAACAAACAG
This sequence comes from Arctia plantaginis, assembly GCA_902825455.1. Lineage (NCBI taxonomy): Eukaryota > Metazoa > Arthropoda > Insecta > Lepidoptera > Erebidae > Arctia > Arctia plantaginis. Next base: position 27,441 of record CADEBD010000435.1, read on the forward strand.
AGGCCACTGGTCACTATAAGATAACGAACCACGACAACCTAAGCAGGCTACTTACCACATTACTCACCAAGGGAAAAAAAAAAACCACAGAGGGCGCCATGGCACCTTTGATATGTCCTGGGTGTAAACAAAAAGTCGAGTACAGAGAAAATTTGCTATGTATATTATGTAAGAATACCTATGATTTGGAATGTGCTAATGTTTCCAAAGACCGTTTTAATAAAACAATGACTATGGAACAAAAAAAGACATAGAAATGTCAAACTTGTCGCTGCAAAATGCCCAAAATAGACAATACTAGTACACCTATTCGCCTACAAGATCACGAAACTTTGCACCAAACAAGCACTTGCATTGAGACTACTGAAAACAATAATGTCACCATTAGAAAAAGGTCTACAAAGACGAATAATGATAGCGTAAGCTCAGACGACTTAAATATGCTAGGCGACACATTAAATACAGAGAATAGAGAGACGGCTTCACCAACAAATCTACAAACCGAAGTAATATTGAAAAACTTAAATGAAGTTATAATAGAACGCCTAAGGGAAAACAACATACTACTAATAACAGAGCTATAAAACACAATACAGACCGAAATAAAAAAAGCCATTACACAATTAAAAGACGAAGTAGAACAAAAAACAAACGCTTTATCAAACCAATACGAACAAACACGATATAAAACAAATTAGTTAAGAGATAAGTAAACTGAAACTCGAGAATGAAAAGTTACAAACTGAAATAAAGGATCTATCAACCACATGTCTTTATCCCAAAACGCCATACACCGAAGAAACCAACGCTAAGAAATTAGTATTGTATGGCTTTACCGAATATTACGACGAGTCTGAATACAACTTACACGCCAGAATAATTGACTTTTTCGAAAAGACTATGCAAATTAATATATTAGGCTATATAGAGGATTTACACAGAATTGGGAAAAATACCAACAACCACCGGCCCCTAGTTATAGAGCTATTAAGCAAAAGGATTGCAAAATTTATTACAGCTAATAGACAGTGTTTACAAGGAACTAGGATATACATCTCCGAATTCCTGGACGACATCGCCCTAAAAAAACGACATCTGCTGCGGGCAGAAATGATAAAAGCCAGAAACAGGGGTCAAAATGCAATAATTAAGAATAATCAACTACTTATAGAAGGAAATAAAGTCACCATAGAAGACGAGGAGAATAATACACACAACAACTATCAAACAACTGAAATAACAGAAAGCCCAAGCAAGAGTGGTACCCTTGAGATCTCACACGATATAACCCTAAGCCAGCAAGTACAACAACGGAATAACTCAAAAAAGTATTCCTTTCGAAAAAGCACCCGTCCCACACTATAAAATACTATATCAAAATATACAAAGCCTTTATAACAAACAACATATTTTGGAAGCCTTCTTAGCCCAAGAAACACTATATATAGCGATATGTATCACGGAAACTTGGCTATCACCACTAAAACAAGACACAATAAATATTAATGGCTATAAAATTGCATCATCCTACACCAGAAGCAATCGAACAGGCGGCGGCGTGTGCACGCTACTACGTGAACACATAGAACACAGGGAAATCAACGTAATTGCAGACATGTCCATCTAGTAAGTTATAGAAGTATGTGCATGTGAACTACCTCAAGAAAATATATTATTAATCACTATGTATTGGAATAGAAGAGAGGAAGAGGTATTTATAAACCAATTAAAAATGATTTTAAAATACATAAATAACAAATATCCTAAGTCTAATGTAATAATAGGAGGCGATTTCAACATTAATATATTAGAAAATAATTCAAAAACAAACAACTTCCTAGATCTCATGTCGGAACACAAAGGAGGCTGACCGATTTGGGCCAAGGTGCGGACAGCAGTTTTATAAATAAATGAAAATGGTCATAATTTTCTTTTATTATAAAATAATTATGAGTACAATTTGGTAGTATCAAGTGAACATATATAAAAAAAGTATTTCAAAATATTTATCATTATTTATGACGTACATCCATTCATTTTGTGCGCGAAACGTGTCGAAGTGTTGCATACAAAAAATAAGTAGTGGAAAAAGTGAATAAAAAAAACACACTAATAAATTATAGTCTCACTTAAAAAGTACTTTGAAGTCTGTAATACCTACAAGATATAATTATTTATATTTTCTATATATATATATATCTCCTTTTAAGACAAAATATATGTCTAAAAATAAATTATGATGAAGAATATTAAACAGCACATGGGTATATTATTTTCTTACTCTAACAACATTTGACTAATGTCATGTCTGGCATTGGCTTAGGCGCGCACGGTATTACTATTTGTTATTTGTTTATTTTTGGATATTGTATTCAAAATGGATTTTAATAATTCTTCTCACGACAACCCCGGCTTACTTTTGGACCCTGTACCCTCTTCAAACGTTGACCCTGGCAATTCATTGGATGTTGAACCTGATTTGCATGACGACTTATGCCTGAACACGGATTTTCTGAATATGCCTAATAATGATGAATCCATACGTTGTATCAATTGTGCTTCTGATGTGACTCATAGAAGGAGACATAGTCTTAACTTAGTTGAAGTGCGACATGTAATTCTTCAATGGATTGCACCGCAAGTAGTAAGTATTTTATGTTTCAACTTAAATGGGTAATGAATGCAAATGCACTAAATACTATTTTGAATGCATAATATATCTAATGAACAAAAAGTAATAAATGCTGACTTTTATTTTTGATTTGTCAACAGATTGAAGGTCACAGTCAAATATGTCATTCATGTTGGACTGTGGCATTGAACACTCTTAATGTGTCAATCCCAAATGAAGAAGCCTCATCAAGTTCTGACTCAGGGCGTCAGAGACAACTATGTGTAAGCTGCAAATCGTCGCTTATGAGACATAGGTCTCATAACCTTAACATTGACTTAGAGCGGGAGAGACGCATAAGAAATGTTATTGTACATTGGATTGATCCACTCGAGGTAAGTTTTCTTATTTCTCATAACAGATAATTATGTTTAAAATGGTAGTTTAGTAATAAATGAAGTGTAAGTGTAACATAATTATACTACTTCTTGCAATACAGTAGCCTGCAGTAGTTTTCTTTAAAAGTAAAGTTCTGTGAACCTATGATCTCCCCATAATACTGTGAGATATGCAAATAGCTAGTGTTATTTATCTAGTTCAATTAAAATGAGTACCTATACAAAAATAAGACAAGTTGACATGCAGTAAGGATTATATTGCATTCTATAAGTTAAGAAAAAAATCCAATACCATTTTATTTTTGTTTTAGTTGAGAGCATCTGACAGAATTTGTCATCCTTGTTGGCAAAGAGCTAATAGGCAAGTTACTCGAAATGTGGAGAGAGTTAGTGAAGGTGAAGGTGAAATCGAGAATCCAGAAGGAACCATCCATTTGCCGGATTTGAGAAGAGCGGCTGATACCCAATCACAATGTTTTTTCCCTGGCTGTAACTCTGAAGAGAGATTGAGGATTCCCAAGTGGCTGAGAGTACATATATTTACAGAGTATAATTATTATATCCCACAGCAATGTCGAATTTGCCAATTCCATCTACGAAATGACAATTTGCACATAATTGAAGATGATAGTCAGTCCCTTCATTATTTTAGTGCTAGTCACATACAAGACTTTGCTTCCTTTGTCAAAGAAAGGAAATTACATTTAGATTTTAGTAAAATGGAGCGAATGACTGATGACATAATTTATTACTGGACTGGAGTAACTAAGGACCAGTTTATGCAAATAAAAGCAGATGTACCTAATATAAACAGGGTGCCAAATAGCACTTTAGCTCTTGCAGCATTTCTCATTAAAATAAGAACTGGTGACTCTAACGAACGACTTTCTATGTTGTTAAATGTATCTCGGACCACTTTGGGCACCTACATAAATAGAGTGCGTGAAGTATTACTCTGTGACTTTGTGCCTAGGAATCTAGGAATCAATCACATAACTCGTGACCAAATATCAGAGAGAAATCTGATTATACCCAATGGGCTCTTTGGAGGTGAAGAAAGGAAACCCATAATTATAATGGACGGTACCTATTTATACATACAGAAGAGTTCCAACTATAAGTACCAGAAAGATACTTATTCTTTACACAAGTATAGAAACCTGATGAAGCCGTTTTTGATGGTATGTTCAGATGGTTATATTATAGACGTATTAGGTCCATATCCTGCAACAACATCGGATGCAAATATATTGTCTAATGAATTTAATAATAATACCACTGCTTTAAGAAGGTATTTTCAACCTGGCGATGTTTTTATTCTGGATAGGGGTTTCAGAGATTGTGTTTCCTTATTAGAAGACTGTCAATACAGTGTACATGTGCCGCTGTGTCTGCAACAAGGTCAAACACAGTTATCGACAGCAGCAGCAAATAAATCACGAACAGTGACTATTTGCAGATGGGTGGTTGAAGCAGTGAATGGGATTTTCAAAATGTCATATAAATTATTTCGAAGTGAATATTTTAACACTGCTTCAACCCATGCAATATCAGATTTCAGAATAGCTGCTGCCTTGATAAATAGGTTCCACGCTAGAATATCAGATAGACCTGATGCAGGCTTGATACTTAACAGAATTCTAGAAAAAATAAATATGGAGAATATGATGGCTGATTATGTTATATTAAATAATTTAAATAGGAGACGGACACAATTCTCTGACATTCATGTCAGTATGGATAATCTGATGTTTCCAAGATTAGAATATAATGAACTTGTTTTGTTAGCATGTGGAACTTATCAAATAAAACAGGCTAGATCATATTTTGGAGAACACATAAGAAGTGATGGTTCATATACAGTCGAAGTTTGTATAGAAAGAGCCAGCAACCTTTTGCCAAGTCTTCCTTCAGCCGACAATTGCACATTATTAAGGGCCAAAATACAAAGCAGTCACATAAGTAGGAAAACATTTTATTTATATATTATTTGACAGTAATATAGAGCATTTAAATGCAATTAAAGAGTATTACTGTAACTGCATTGTTGGTCGAAGAACTGTGGGTTGTTGCTCTCACATTATGTCCGTAATCTGGTATCTAAGTTGGGCAAGGTATGAGAATGTTACTCCTCCAGCTCAGTTTCTGGATAATATTTTGATTGTGTATGAAAGTGATGGTGACGACAATTGAAATTAAATATTTGCAAAAATCATTTTGTTTTTGTTTTATAGGCCTGGATACTAAATTAATTATATTATTGGTTTCTACATAGTTTCAGCTACTACCTAGTAACGTTTTTATTTCAATATAAAAATGTCCACCCCTTGGCCCAAGTCCCATACAAAACTGTCGGTGTCCTTTACACAGCACATTAAATATCCCACACGCATTACACAAGGTACTTCAACATGTTTGGACTTGATCTTCACAAATTTTAACTCAAATAAATTATTTGTAACTGTTGAAGAATTAGGTTTTTCTGACCATATGGGGACAGTTATCCACCTTGAACCCAAACAGCAAATAAAACAAATTACCTGGTATACAAGAAAAAGAATTTATAGCCAAATAAACATGAAAAAATTCAAATCGAAACTGCATACCATAAATTGGTCTAATATACTACCTTCAAATCAAAATGTAAACGAAAATTATAATACATTCAACAACACATTAACAACTATCCTAAATGAGTGCATACCAAAACGAAAAATAAAATTAAAAACTCATTTTAAAAAGTATTGGTTAACTGCAGGTATTAAATTATCCTGCAGAAACAAAAGACTAATGAAAATTTTTACACAAAAAGTAGACAACCCGATATTGACTAATTATTATAAAAAATATGAAAAAATATTAAAAAAGACAGTAACAACGGCAAAAAAACTCCACTATAAAAATAAAATAGTAAAATCAAACAATAAGGCCATGTGGAGTATCATAAACGAGCGGACAAATAAAAAACAAAAAGAAGATAAATAAAACATAAAGTTGCAAATCAACAATACCCTCATATCAGAACCCACACAAATAGCTAGCTACTTTAATGACTTTTTTACTTCTATTGGGGAGAAAACTACATATAAGCATGATACACAACCAAACACTGCCCCACTACACAACGTAATGGAAAATACCATGCTTCTCACCTTTGTCGACCCATACGAGGTGAACAAGGTATTGAAAAAACTAAAAAGCAAAAACAGTTGCGGCATCGACGAGTTTCCGCCAATTTTGTTCAAATACTGTGCAGATGAATTAACCTTACCCCTTTACCTACTAATTAATCAATCTTTTGAAGAAGGAACTGTCCCTTACCGGTTGAAGCAAGCAATAATAAAACCTATCCATAAAAAGAAAGCAAAAACAGACCCTAATAACTATCGCCCAATAGCCATTTTACCTACTGCTTCAAAGATTTTTGAAAAGACCATGACCAATAAAATATATTCTTTCTGTGAAAAATATAATATACTTGACGATTGCCAAAACGGCTTTCGTAAAAATAAGTCAACAACATTGGCTGTCTATAGATATATCCAAGAAGCCCTCAATACCATAAACAAAAAACAATATGCTATAGGTATTTTACTTGACATGACCAAGGCCTATGACAAGGTGCAGTTCAAAATTTTATTAAATAAATTATACAATATAGGTATACGTGGAAAAGCTCATGACTGGCTCACCTCATACTTAACAGATCGAGAACAGCTGGTAGAGTTAGAATACTTTAACCAAAATAAAAAAGAAATAGAAAGAATTCATTCAAGTTCAATAGACATAAACGCCTCAATTCCTCAGGGCAGTGTGATAGGGTGCTTGCTATTCCTTATCTACATCAACGACCTACCAAAGTACATAAAGGAACCATGTGTCATGTTCGCAGACGATATCTCCATATTAGTTTCTTCTAACGCCAATGCAAATCTTAATGACAACATAAACTCAATACTCACTAAAACAACAGATTGGATGACAGAACACAACTTAGAAATAAATTTCTCTAAAACCAAAATAATACCTTTCCATCCATACCAAAAGAAACCATTAAATATAAATTTTAACTTTGAAGGGCTTCAGCTGCAAGTCGTTAAGGATTTTAACTTGTTGGGCATAATTATAGATACTCATATTACCTGGAAAGCTCACATAAAAAAAAATCGATCAAAAATAGCAACATTTTCATACGCTTTATGCGAAATTAAGAAGACGACAGACCTTCCTACTGCTCTTGTCACATACTACGCATACGCTTATTCTTGCTTCAGCTATGGCATAATCCTTTGGGGAAATAGTTCAGAGGCACATACTACCTTTACCCTACAAAAAAAAAAAAACAGAATTCTGACTAATATAAAAGAAACAGAGTCCTGCAAGCCCCATTTCCAGAACCTCAAAATCCTAACTCTTCCATGTATTTATATTCTGGAAATGAGTAAATTTGTTCGAAAACACCCGGAATACTATAGTAAAAGAGAAGACAAAAAAATCAAATTCACACTAAGACGTAAAAATAGACTTAACCTCCCAACTTCCCAACTAACTATGCATTCTACAAGCCCCTTAGTTATGTCTATAAAAATTTATAATAAACTACCAGAAAAGATTAAGAACGAAGAAAAAAATAACATTTTCATTAATAAGTTAAAACTATTCCTCTTGCGAAAAAGCTATTACAGTGTAAAAGAATATATGGATGAAATAAACAATTCGTGACAATGCATTTAACAACATTATAAAACATTACACTTGTTTCAGAAAAAAAAAACATCACGAGACCATAGTCAAGCCTGACCAAAACCAATTGCAACAATTAACAAAATAAATCACAATAATACTAATAACCTTTATAACAAATAATACAAACTTAGTGCAATAAATAATTATTAAATATTTTAATAAAAATAAAATAATGACTATACAGATTAAATATATATAAATAATATATTATAAATAAATGTAGTAATAATCATTCCCCTCTCTCTCTCTCTCTCTCTCTTCTATGCTGTGCCCGACAGGGTCCATAATTGATACCTAGCTTAAGTTTTTAGCAACTGTAAAATTTACATTATGGTAGCAATAAAGTATTGAGTATTGAGTATTATTTGCAGCGAAATCTCGTAGTGAAGTTTTTGAGCTCGCTCAGACAGGCTTTAACACAGTGACTAACTGGCTATATAAAAATCTACTAACCCTAAATACAGATAAAACCAAATACATTATATTTTCAATGAGGGGTACAAACATACCTATAATTAGTCGAAAGATATACGCACATAGCTGTAAAATATCTGCTGACTTTGTGTGTACCTGCCCTGCTTTAGCAAAGTCCGATGAAGTGAAATATCTAGGTGTCATCCTTGACCAACATTTGAATTTCCGTAAAAACGTTGACCTATTATGTACAAGGGTACGGAAATTAATATATATATTTAAGAGTCTTCGCAGTGTAGCCGATTACACATTATTAAGGCAAGTCTATTTATCGTTGTGTCAATCAATACTTACTTAAAGTCAATATTACTGCCTTAAGAGCGCGCTCAAAGAGCCATTCTTAAGGTGGCGACATTCCGCCCATTCATATTTCCCACACACGAGCTTTACATTGCATGTAATGTACTAACAGTCCGACAGTTATTTGTATTGCACAGCATTCTAAAACAGCATACTGAACTTCCCTATAACCCCATACCATCAAATAAGAGAAGGAAGGAACATTTGTTCATAGATATTATTTATTTTTAGGACCTTTTTATACAATAAAATTAATAGAATACTAAATATATACAGACTCAATAATAAAAAATGTGTGATCATGTTATCGGAATATTTAGGTAAATTTAAGTATGCAGACACAGAAAATGTATTGGCAATTGTTAAATGAGTCTTAAATAGTTTTTGTATAATATTATTTTCTATTATTTGCTTTCGTACGTGTACACTTTGTAGTATTTTTTATATTTTCTAGTGATCTGTTATGCTTATCTTACATTTCTACCTTAAAAATTCCATGTCAAGCGATCGCCTGAAACACAGGTTTACCCTAGTTCAGGCAGGCAGCGACTAAAGTTTTTAACAAAATCGTAATATCTTTATGTGTAGAAAATCATACAATATGAATCATACAATCATAAGAATAATATAACACTACTAGAGATTTACGCTAGTGTAACTTAGTCTAATTATTGTCTAAGATCTATGATAAACTGAAATGTCCTACACTGTAATATTTATATTGGTCAAATAAAATTATTATTATTATTATTATGTTAAATTTGTTCTTTCTCAGATTTCGCTGGTATTATTTTGTGACATTCACGGACAAAGTCAAGTAAATGCCACGGGTTCTTGGGCGAAGTTTATTATGTCTATTCGTCTATTGCATTGTGTATTTGTTCATCTATTTGAAGAAATTTTCTTACGATTCTGCAAGTGTTTAGTATTAAAGCCGTAGACGCATTATTAATTCGGACTTAAGTTTAAATGTTTCGTCTCCTACCGGTCGTGATAACTGTAGGGATTACAATTACTGTGACTTAGTGTCACAGGCCACCGATTACTTATCAAAAATTAATGAATTAGTTAATGATCAGGGATCTCGGATGAATGTAGGTAATAAAACGGCGATTATGGATATTACTCAACGAATTACCGGTATCGTATCAATGTTAGCAATAAAATCCTTTAGCAACGAAGAGAAGTTAGCGAATTTTGAGCGACAAATGGAGGGTATCGCAACTCAACAAACGAGTTTAACGTACGCGGACAAACTTAAGCTTCGCTTACCACCTAAATCTGCCCCGTGCCCGGTACCTACTGAAGCGCGCGTTTCTAGGCCTTGTGTTATTGCCTATCCCACTACGGAACGCTTAGCGGACTATGCGACCTCGTCAGCAACGAAACAAGCTCTTATGAAGGCTATTAAAACGAGCGATGAGGGTTTCCAAATTGTAGGCGTTAAAAAAACCTCTAAGGCAGGCGTCGTGTTACGTGTAGCTAACGAACGGCAGCTTAAGAAACTGGAATCTGTAGACGCCATTAAATCAGCAGGTTTACGATTAGAAAAACCGAAAGGCCGAAAGCCCCGTATAATTGTAAAAGATGTACCCGGTTCTATGGAAGATCGTGCCTTCCTAACAGCTTTATACCGTCAGAATATCAAGGACGAATTAAAATTAAGTGAGAACGATTTTATTAAGTCAACCAAAATTGTTAGGCATCGTAAACTAGAAAATGGGCGTCAATGGATAGGCTTAGAATTGGAGGCAGCAGTTCGGAAACATCTAGCCATCACAAAAGATAAACTTTATATAGACTGGGCCACTTGTCGATTCATAGACGATATAGAAGTAGTTCGTTGCTTAAATTGTCAGCAATTCGGTCATGTACAAAAGTTTTGCACCATTAAAACCCCTACTTGTGCTAATTGCGCCGCCGCACACGAAACGCGAGCTTGTCCAGATAAAGACACACCAAATTTTAAGCCCACGTGTGCACAGTGCAGGCGGTTCAAAAAACCATCTGACCATCGTTGCGGCTCACACGACTGTGCCACATACAAATTAAAACTGGAGCAGCTAATATTAAATACCAATTACTGAATAGTTTAATTCAGCTTAAAAAGAAAAAAAAAATCAAAAAGTTTATAGAGTAACTTGCTAAGTAATGGATAATATTTCGATAGGCCAGTTAAATCTTTATAACGATAAAATAGCTACATCAGAATTAGACCGTTTAATTTTAGAACAAAAGTTAGACATTGTCCTTATACAAGAACAATATCAGAGCGCTCGCTTGCGTCGTAATGTAGTACAGCTTGACTGCCGTTCGCAGACCGGGATATATGTTGCAAGTTCTAATTTTACGGTAACATCTTTGCGTAATCTTATGACGTCACACTGCGCCGTTGCTGAGATCTCATCCTCTACCTGTAAGGTTTACGTAGTGAGCTGCTATTTTCAATATTCACATCCTATTGATCCTCACTTACATCACTTACGTTACGTCTTGCAGTTCCTCGTGGGACATAAAATTATCATTGGCGCTGATGTCAATGCGTTTTGTGTCAATTATGGTATGGCAAGTTGCGTTCAACCGACACGGTTCGACGTTGTGCGGTTGAAAATTTCATTGCGGAAATGAATCTTACTATTCACAATACCCCCGATGCACCACCAACTTTTTGCAACCCAATGGGTGAGTCTTCTATTGACGTGGCGCTTACGCGCGGCGACTTCTCGATATCCGGATGGCGTGTCCTCCCGGACGCATCCTGTAGTGATCACCACTTGATCGTGTACGAATTCATACCAAGGGTTGCACGGGATCCACAAAGGGCTCCTTTTAATTTTAGATATAAAACTAAAGGTCCGAACTGGGCTTTGTTTGGTTCACTATTTGCAACTCATACCAAAGACTTCAGTCGCAGTAGTTTATCAGCTGAGGAAAGCGCAGAAATACTATCAGAAACTTTCACATACTGCGCTGATGTATCTATTGGTCGCGGATCTATCACTAACACTCGTAGATGTGATTGGTGGAATGATAGATTAGTCGAACTACGTAGAAGCTACCGGAAAGCTCGTAGAAAATTAAACAATTTTAAAAAACACAACGTAACAGGATATTTGTATAATAATGCTCTCATTGCTCTTAGAGTTGCCAGGTCCCACTACAGAGCTGCAGTGGAAAAATCGAAGGAAAACTTAATTCAGAAACTTGTTGATAGACTCGATAGAGAGGGCCCGTGGTCACCCTTGTATCACGAATTTAAGGCAAATAGATCAATCGACCTTGCATACATACAGAACATCAAAATTAATAACAGATATACCACAGGAGTAGAAGAAACAGCAGAATATCTTTTAGAATCACTCGTACCTGACGATCGGCCGGAAAACGACACTGATCATCACCGACAGATCAGGCAGTGGGCCATCGAACCACCACTGTCTCCAATGTCTGATTTACCATCTTCAGACGAATTTCTCGGTATCATTAGATCCTTGCCACTAAACAAGGCTTCGGGCGATGATAAAATATCTAACAAAATGATCAAAGAAGCTTGTAAACTTTCGGGTGACGATTTTCACTGTCTTTAAACGTTGCATTGCTAAAGGAATATTTCCTCGTATATGGCGGTTCGCTAATATTCGTATAATACCAAAAAGTGGCGACAAGCCACCGGATGATCCTAAATCCTACCGACCAATCACATTGTTACCATCGTTAGGAAAGCTTTTAGAACGTCTTGTAGTGCCCCGGCTTCTGCCAGGTGGAGTCAAATTTCATGATAGACGATTTGGATTTACGTTGGGTAAATCGACAACTGACGCTGTTATATCGGTTAGAAAGTTTGTCACAGAGTCAAAATTTCAATACGTGCTGGCTATTTTCTTAGATATATCTGGCGCCTTCGATAACGCATGGTGGCCCATGCTGTTGCTGAAATTAAAATCACGGGGGTGCTTTAAAAATATTTATTCCCTTATATCTTCGTACTTTTCACAAGGTACTACTAAACTAAGACTTGGTAATCATTCTGTGTCGAAGGCGCTTACAATGGGATGTCCTCAGGGATCGGTGCTAGGTCCATACTTGTGGAATATCGGCTTCGACGATTTTCTTGCGATACCGATACCATCCGGATGTACTCTAAACGCGTATGCTGATGACGGCTTATTACTGGTGGAATCTGATACTAGGGCGGGGCTTGAGAGATTAGCCAATAGATGTTTGAACTTGATATCTCAATGGGGTGAACGTAATCGCTTAAATTTTGCACCCAACAAAACCTTCCAGCTACTTTTAAAAGGTAACCTCAAATCACCGCCAAGCATTAGATTTGACAATTTTACTGTAAAAAATAAGGCCTCAGTGTGTTACCTAAGATTAGTTTTAGAGAGAAACTTTTCATTTATCGAACATATTAAAATAGTAAATGAAAAGTCTAAAAAGAGTTTCTGTGCATTGACAAGGATATCAACTGCGACATGGGGTCTATCATTTAATACATTAAAGATCATATACGGAGCTACTTATTTAGGTTCTATGTGCTATGGTGCACCTGTATGGGCCGATAGGGCGACCGTAGGCGCTGTCCGTCGCAAACTGTTACAAGGCCAACGACTTGCAATGATATTCTTGTGCAAGGCATATAGGACGGTTAGCACTGAGGCTTTGCCGGTGCTGGCGGGTGTGCTTCCGGTCGATCTCGAAGTGCAGAGACGTGCAGCCATGTACTATTCAAGACAACAAAACATGGAATGCGATTTTTTGGGAGCGCGGGATCACGGTAAAATTACAAGATTGCTTCAACAGCAGTCCGATGTCTATAATGACCTCATAGACGAATGGCAACAACGCTGGGATGAATCATCCAAGGGTCGCCATCTTTACCAATTCTTTCCATCTGTTCGCGAACGGTTGTCGAGGACATGGCTTGAGGTGGATCACTGTGTCGCTCAATTTCTTACGGGTCATGGTAACTTTAAGAGCAAGCTTTATTCATTTAAATTAGTCGAATCACCATTGTGTCAATGCTCAACACCTAACTCTCACTATGAACAGTCTGCTCATCATATCCTCTGGGAATGTAGTCTTTGGTATAATGAACGTAATATAATGCTGAATACCTTGCAGGTGACATCTGGGGCGGTATACTATGGGGATCTTGTGTCAACTAGGGTGAATTTCCGTGCGTTTTGGCGATTCTGCCATACATATTATAGAAATCAAATATAGCTCACGTAGGACCCGTAATATTTCGTGGCCGTGGTGCTTCCCTGTTTAAAAGGGTGTATGCCCATTTTACTTCATTTTTTCTCCCGCTTTGCTAAGGAGGGAAGTGGATTTACTGTATTTCCAACTCCTCCAATTTTCTTCTGATTAATTTCGTTGCGGGTTCCAAGACAGTTTAATTTCTTCCTGGGACTTTCCGAGTGTCATAACTCGGTGTGTTCGTGGGTCACTGCTGTGGATCCTGGTGTACAGGAATTACAGTGGTGGGCGTGTGGGCGGGATTAGTCCCAATAAAAAAAAAGTGTTTAGTATAGCAGCTTTTTGAAGAATCATGTAGGTATTGGGTTTCAGATCAATGAGTTTTAAACTATGGTGTATATGTTTCGGAATAATACCAGTCGTGGACAATACTATAGTGACAATGTATACTTTTTGTTGTGTCTAGATTCTTAAAACTTCATCCTTAGGGTCTGCATATTTGTGTATTTTTTCTGCTATTGTTTTTTGTAGGTTGTGAGTATTTGGAACAGCTATATCGATCAGGTAAGTAGTTTTATTTATTTTGTCTTGGACGGTTATATCGGGGCGGTTTTAAGGTATGGTTCTTTCGGTTAGTATTGCACGGTCATAGTATATTTTATGAGTGTTGTTTTCCAAAACTGCTTTAGGGATATATTGGTAGTATGGTGTACGTGTGTCCGGGATGAGTTCGTGTTTGAGTGCTAGTCTTTGATGTATGATATTTGCAATTTGATTGTGTCTATGTGTGTAGTCTGTTTGTGCAAGATTAGCGCATGCTCCAGTGATATGTTGAATTGTTTCTGCTTGGTTGTGACACTTTCTACATCTATCGTCTTTTGCTGTAGGATCTTTGATAATATGTTTTTTATAGTTTTTAGTGTTGATGATTTGATCTTGGATTGCTATGATGAATCCTTCAGTTTCCGGAATAGGGATCTAAGAGTGAGCCATTTGTTTGATGCTAACTTGTCTATATGCGGTTGTTCAAGGTCTTGGGGATGTCGGGCATGGAGTGCTTTCTTTTTCCATTGTTCTATTTTACAGATTTCAGAGTTATTTTCTATGTTACCTATTTCTGTCTCTTGGGTTAGATTTAGTGGTGTCTGGTTCAGATCATTACTAACTATTGCTTTATGGATTTGACTACTGTTAGCTTTTTCGAAGAAAAATGATCGTAATTTTGATATTTGTGTGTTCCATAGGGTAAATATGTCGATAAGGCCCCTTCCTCCATGCTGTCTTTTGACTGTCACTCTTTCTATGGCAGATTTTGGATGTAGACAATTGTATTTAGTGAAAATAGTTCTTGTTGCTATTTGTATGTTATTGGTGTCTGTTTTAGTCCATTTTCTGATTCCAAAGGAGTAGGTTAATATAGGTATCGCATAAGTGTTTATTGCTTTTATTAAGTTTTTGCCTGATAAATTACTTTTACTCACAATACGTACCCTATGCTTATACTCTTCTTTTAAAGATGTTTTTAATTTGTTATGGTCTATTCCTTTTGATTGCTGGTATCCTAAGTATTTATACAACTCTTATTATTATTATTATTACGAAACTGTCGTTACTGCCACTTGAAACCTCACAATAACTTACGAACAAACTAAAATAAATTCATTATAAACTTATTAATTTACAGAGACACATTATACACCAGCCTTAACAAAAAATAGTCTACAACATGGTAACATCTTTACTACTACTTTTTATTTCTTCGGTGGTTGGAACATATGGTAACGCCGTACCATCGGAACTCTTCACTTCAAGTGTTCAAATCACAAGTGTGGGAAGTGATCGCCCTATATACTACGACACTATCGGAAAAGTACAACTGATTCATAACGAATGGAGACTGCTGACAATTTATCCCTACAATTTATTTATTATATCTACTATATATTATCTGCTACAACTTATCCACCTACTGGAGGCGAGTTAAAAAAATTTGAAGACTACTTACAATATATTTTGGACTTTTGTAAAAGCTTAGAGCCAAAATATTGTGAAACCACAATACGTCAACTTTCGCACGAATTGGACCTTCTACAACATTACAAAAATATACTAAAATACCACAAGCATCTGTCGGGGCGAAACAAACGGGGTTTAATCGACGGCGTCGGGTACGTCGCGAACAGCCTTTTTGGAATCCTAGATCAGAGATTTGCTGTGCAATATCAGAAGGATATTCAAAATATACAGAAAAACGAGAACCATCTTCTAGCACTCGTGCGAAACCAGACTTCTATTGTCGAAATTGAAAATGAAGTTCTGAAGAAAAATGAACAGAACATGAATAACCAGTTTAAACTTATAAATAATTTTATGAACGAAACTGACATTAAATATGTATAACTCTTTTCAACACTCTTATGGATTTCTACAAGGGGCGAATCGATGTTCATCAGGACAGTTACCCAAAACATTGACATTACCGGTGGCTAACATTCAAGATGAAATAAAAAATATATATGAATTAATTTACTTCAAGGCTCGAGTTACTGACAGGTACTTTATGTATTAGCTTCACATTCCACTGGCTAGCGATGAAGACTTTGTTTTATATAAAACTTTTCCTTTGCCTATGAAGAACCCATACGAGGCGAAAGAGACAACAGCTGTTTCTGTGTCATCGAAATACATTGCTGTAAACTTAGAGAAAAATACTTACGTCTTTAATGACAAGGAATTAAATCACTCCATTCAACGGCAAAGAGATAATTTTATCTGCATCTTGCACCTACCTGTTTTCAACTTACAAAACACCAATGTACCGTGTGAAGCCAAACTAGTAGGACATCAGTCAGCTTTATCCTGTATCACAAAGAAAACGGAATGCGACACAACCTGGGTTGAATTACACAACACGAATACGTGGCTGGTGACATGCTGCGACTCGTACTATAAGTACTGTGTGCGAAGGGGACGTCAGAATGCACGTCATCAATATATCATCTATTGCATCTCTAAAACAAGGATGTATTCTCCAAACAAGGGACTTAAAAATACACTCTCATAATCACTATTACAGCAACGTCAAGCTCGATTACAACATTCAAATTCCTTCTCTGGATAGAACAATAAATTGCATAGTCAACACACGCTCTACGCCGCTGTTGAAAACGAACCATAACGAAGACATCAGATTGGTCAAAGACCGTCTGCGATACCTAAAGCATAAAGAACAACTCCCAACGCCGACGTTAACTACTCACGACATACATCACTACGCTGGCTGGTATTGGAGTCGCAATAGCCATTTGGATGGCGAGTAAACGTGGATACTGCAATAAAAAACCGGGTAACACCAGCTACTCTCCAATTACAAGTGTGGACATTGAGATGCAGTCCATAAAACCTACTACCGGGATAAAGAAGTCGTTCCGGTCTCGCTCTATGCTGGGACGCCCGCATTCAAGGACTCGAAATGAAACGGAGGCGAACGTCTCTACTAACTATGCACGTCCGAAGCTTGCACTTGATGTTGAATTTAATTTTTAAAAACTTCAACTTTTGTTTCTTGTCTTAATTTTTTATTTTACATGTTTAATTTATACATTTTTTACTATTTTTTTGCTTTGTACGGGTGATTCTTACATGATCATACTAGTATATTGCTATTTTTCCCGGGTTGGGAATATGTACGGTTTACGTACACTTAGGCAAAAATATTATTTAGCTGATTACGCAAATCGGTCGATTCCTTTCGGTCCGTCGTAATAATTAATTTGACTCAGTGTGCACTTTAACTTCGTAACGTTCACTCCGTTGTAAGAATCACTTTATATCATTTTACTTAACTTGTGAACAATAAACTTTGAAATACTACGTGAAGAGTTTCCTCTCACCAGCACACTCACACCTAAACTTACAAACTAATAGTAGTGTAGTTCACAGTCCGAAAGTGCTGTACATATAAAGTTGCGTATGTTGCGTATTGTCTCCATGCTCTGACTTTATCACTTTATTTCGGCGCCTAAGCCATACTTCTTCATTATAAGCACACCACAACATATTCAAAGTAATATTTTAAACGGTAAACATAGTCCAACATTATGGTAAACAAACAAACCCCTTATCGGTCTCAGCACAATGCTCTGTTGGATCATATAGACGCCATTTTTTAACGATCACTATTGGGTTTTGGAGATCGATAAGTGAACCTTCAAAAACTTCGACATCGTTTCGTTAGCGCTTGTCAAAACGGTATATTCCATTCTATCACTTTGAACAATTGTCAACTTGGCTAAGGCTTTTCTATTTGTTTGTTTTGACCACGTGACTTAATGTGATGAGACGATGTCATTCCCATACATTTTATTAGTTTTCTAATAGCGTTTACGCTTGTAGGATGTCAACTTGGCTAAGCCTGCAGGCCTCAAGTTAACTCTTACGGGCTATGCCTGCCAATGAGAATAATTATTGAAACGCAACTTTATTGTATTCAGACAGAGTATTTTTTTATTCAAAATAAAACAAACATAATCGATTCTTATATATAAATAATATATAAAACTAATGTGAAGAATGAATCTGATGATTTTTAATAAGTTTGTTGATATCAGATTCCGCCGCGGTAACAGCCGCAATTCGCCAGGTTTGGTAACATGCAAACGATTTCTCTTTTTAGTAATCAGCGTTGCCACAGCACTAAATCCACGTTCACACAAATATGACGTTGGGAATGCTATCAAGAATCGTTGAACGATTGACCACAATCGAGGGTACATTTGCGGAATCGGTTTTTGTAGCCAAAATTCTTAGTAGCCATTTTTGAACTTGCTTTTTATTTCCTCCTTTGTTGTCAATTCTATAAGTTCTTCTTCCAGCTGAGGTGACATTGCTGTGCTGACATTTGAAAACGGATTCAACACCCCGTCTGGTATTTCACAGTTCAAAATGTCCTGGCATCGTTCGGTGAAGTCAATGTGGAGGTTATCCAAATGTTAGCAATAGACTTCTACTTCCCTTTGCGGCACTGTTCGACTAACGTGTGACTTCGTATGCTAACAATTTAAATATTGTTTTCTGTGTTTTTCTGTGACTAGTTCCCGGTTTGCGGGCGGCTAAAGGTTGTATATAGTGTTTTTAAAGAATATCAGTAAGTTTTTATTGGTTTTAAACGGAAATATAGTGCTGAATTATTTTATTACGACTATTGGTGAGCAAATTTATTTTCTTTCTAAAAGTGGGTAGGAGGTATACTTTGTTTATATTGATTTTTCTCGGCGTGTTGTTTATTTTTAAACTTGTTCTTTTTGAAATTGTTGTTTGGTGTGTCTTTGTTTGGCTATGTCGGTCGTTAGCGAGTTGTCGAACAAGGACGGTATCCCGGCGGTACAAGTGAATTTCTAACACCAACCGGGAAAAGGACATTTAACGAAATGTCACCTACGGATTTCTCGCCGAAACACAATAGAAGTAAACGCAGTAATAATTCGGATTTAAGTGGAAATGTTTCGTCTCTTAGGGGTTGTGATAACTGTGGGGAGTACAATTACTGCGAGTTATTTAACGAAATGATCAGGGATCTCGGATGAATGTAGGTAATAAAACGGCAATTATGGAAATTACTCAACGAATTACCGGTATCGTATCCTTGTTAGCAATAAAATCCTCTAGCAACGAAACGAAGTTAGCGAATTTTGAGCGACAAATGGAGGGTATCGCAACTCAACAAACGAATTTAACGTACGCGGACAAACTTAAGCTTCGATTACCACCTAAATCTGCTCCGTGCCCGGTACCTACTGAAGCGGGCGTTCCTAGGCCTTGTGTTATTGCCTATCCTACTACGGAACGCTTAGCGGACTATGCGACCTCGTCAGAAACGAAAAAACCTCTCATGAAGGCTATTAAACCGAGCGATGAGGGATTTCAAATTGTAGGCGTTAAAAAAACTTCTAAGGCAGGCGTCGTATTACGTGTAGCTAACGAACGGCAGCTTAAGAAACTGGAATCTGTGGACGCCATTTAATCAGTAGGGTTGCGATTAGAAAAACCGAAAGTATAATTGTAAAAGACGTACCCGGTTCTATGGAAGATCGTGCCTTCCTAACAGCCTTATACCGTCAGAATATCAAGGACGAATTAAAATTAAGTGAGAACGATTTTATTAAGTCAACCAAAATTGTTAGGCATCGCAAACTAGAAAATGGGCGTCAATGGATAGGCTTAGAATTAGAGACAGCAGTTCGGAAACGTCTAGCCAACAAAAAAGATAAACTTTATATAGACTGGGCCACATGTAGATTCATAGACGATATAGAAGTAGTTCGTTGCTTAAATTGTCAGCAATTCGGTCATGTATAAAAGTTTTGCACCATTAAAACCCCTACTTGTGCTAATTGCGCCGCCGCACACGAAACGCGAGCTTGTCCATTTAAAGACACACCAGATTTTAAGCCCACGTGCGCACAGTGTAAGCGGTTCAAAAAACCATCTGACTATCGATGCGGCTCACACGACTGTGCCACATACAAATTAAAACTTGAACAGCTAATATTAAATACCAATTACTGAATAGTTTAATTTAGCTAAAAAAATAAAAAAAATAATATAGAGTAACTTACTAAGTAATGAATAATATTTCGATAGGCCAGTTAAATCTTCATAACGATAAAATAGCTACATCAGAATTAGACCGTTTAATTTTAGAACAAAAGTTAGACATTGTCCTTATACAAGAACAATATCAGAGCGCTCACTTGCGTCGTAATGTAGTACAGCTTGACTGCCGTTCGCAGGCTGGGATATACGTATGTTGCAAGTTCTAATTTTACGGTAACATCTTTGCGTAATCTTATGACGTCACACTGCGCCGTTGCTGAGATCTCATCTTCTACCTGCAAGGTTTACGTAGTAAACTGCTATTTTCAATATTCACATCCTATTGATTCTCACTTACATCACTTACTTTACGTCTTGCAGTTCCTTGTGGGACATAAAATTATCATCGACGCTGATGTCAATGCGTCATCTTCATTATGGTATGGCAAGTTGCGTTCAACCGACACGGTTCGACGTTGTGCGGTTGAAGATTTCATTGCGGAAATGAATCTTATTATTCACAATACCCCCGATGCACCACCAACTTTTTGCAACCCAATGGGTGAGTCTTCTATTGACGTGACGCTTACGCGCGGCGACGTCTCGATATCCGGATGGCGTGTCCTTCCGGACGCATCCTGTAGTGATCACCGCTTGATCGTGTATGAATTCATACCAAGGGTTGCACAGGATCCACAAAGGGCTCCCTATAATTTTAGATATAAAACTAAAGGTGCAAACTGGGCTTTGTTTGGTTCACTCTTTGCAACTCATACCAAAGATTTCAGTCGCAGTAGTTTATCAGCTGAGAAAAGCGCAGAAATGCTATCAGAAACTTTTACATACTGCGCTGATGTAACTATTGGTCGCGGATCTATCACTAACACTCGTAGATGTGATTGGTGGAATGATAGATTAGCCGAACTACATAGAAGCTACAGGAAAGCTCGTAGAAAATTGAACACTATTAAAAAACATAACGTATCAGGAGATTTGTACAATATTGCTCTCATTGCTCTTAGAGTTGCCAGGTCCCACTACAGAGCTGCTGTGGAAAAATCCAAGGGAAACTTAATTCAGAAACTTGTTGATAAACTCGATAGAGAGGGCCCGTGGTCACCTTTGTATCACGAATTTAAGGCAAATAGATCAATCGACCTTGTATACATACAGAACATCAAAATTAATAACAGATGTACCACAGGAGTAGAACAAACAACAGAATATCTTTTAGACTCACTCGTACACTAATAAACGTATCGTAAACTAATCATCACCGACAGATAAGGCAGTGGGCCATCGAACCACCACTGTCTCCAATGTCTGATTTACCATCTTCAGACGAATTTCTCGGTATCATTAGATCCTTGCTGCTAAACAAGGCTTCGGGCGATGATAAAATATCTAACAAAATGATAAAAGAAGCTTGTAAACTTTCGGGTGACACGATTTTCACTGTCTTTAAACGTTGCATTGCTGAAGGAATATTTCCTCGTATATGGCGGTGCGGTAATATTCGTATAGTACCAAAAAGTGGTG
This sequence comes from Arctia plantaginis, assembly GCA_902825455.1. Lineage (NCBI taxonomy): Eukaryota > Metazoa > Arthropoda > Insecta > Lepidoptera > Erebidae > Arctia > Arctia plantaginis. The sequence continues at coordinate 49,308 of CADEBD010000435.1, forward strand.
ACAAGCCACCGGATGATCCTAAATCCTACCGACCAATCACATTGTTACCATCGTTAGGAAACTTTTTAGACCGTCTTGTAGTGTCCCGGCTTCTGCCAGGTGGAGTCAAATTTCATGATAGACAATTTGGATTTAGGTTGGGTAAATCGACAACTGACGCTGTTATATCGGTTAGAAAGTTTGTCACAGAGTCAAAATTTCAATACGTGCTGGCTATTTTCTTAGATATATCTGGCGCCTTCGACAACGCATGGTGGCCGATGCTGTTGCTGAAATTAAAATCACGGGGGTGCTTTAAAAATATTTATTCCCTTATCTCTTCGTACTTTTCACAAGGTACAACTAAACTAAGACTTGGTCATCATTCTGTGTCGAAGGCGCTTACAATGGAATATCCTCAGGGATCGGTGCTAGGTCCATACTTATGGAATATCGACTTCGACGATTTTCTTGCTATACCAATACCATCCGGATGTACTCTGAACGCGTATGCTGATGACGGCTTATTACTGGTGGAATCTGATACTAGGGCGGGGCTTGAGAGATTAGCCAATAGATGTTTGAACTTGATATCTCAATGGGGTGAATGTAATCGCTTAAATTTTGCACCCAACAAAACCTTCCAGCTACTTTTAAAAGGTAACCTCAAATCACCGCCGAGCATTAGATTTGACAATGTTACTTTAAAAAAATAAAACCTCAGTGTGTTATCTAGGATTAGTTTTAGAAAGAAACTTTTAATTTATCGAACATATTAAAATAGTAAATGAAAAGTCTAAAAAGAGTTTCTGTGCATTGACAAGGATATCAACTGCGACATGGGGTCTATCATTTAATACATTAAAGATCATATAAGGAGCTACTTATTTAGGTTCTATGTGCTATGGTGCACATGTATGGGCCGATAGGGCGACCGTAGGCGCTGTCCGTCGCAAACTGTTCCAAGGCCAACGACTTGCACTGATATTTTTGTGCAAGGCATATAGGACGGTTAGCACTGAGGCTTTGCCGGTGTTGGCGGGTGTGCTTCCGGTCGATCTCGAGGTGCAGACACGTCCAGCCATGTACTATTCAAGACAAAACATGGAATGCGATTTTTTGGGCTCGCGGGATCGTGGTAACATTACAAGATTGCTTCAGCAGCAGTCCGATGTCTATAATGACCTCATAGACGAATGGCAGCAACGCTGGGACGAATCATCCAAGGGGCGCCATCTTTACCAATTATTTTCATCTGTTCGCGAACGGTTGTCGAGGACATAGCTTGAGGTGGATCACTGTGTCGCTCAATTTCTTACGGGTCATGGTAACTTTAAGAGCAAGTTGTATTCATTTAAATTAGTCGAGTCACCTTTATGTCAATGCTCAACACCTAACTCTCACTATGAACAATCTGCTCATCATATCCTCTGGGAATGTAGTCTTTGGTATAATGAACGTAATATAATGCTGAATGGCTTGCAGGTGACATCTGGGGCGGTATACTGTGGGGATCTTGTGTCAACTAGGGTGAATTTCCGTGCGTTTAGGCGATTCTGCCATACATATTATAGAAATCAAATATAGCTCACGTAGGACCCGTAATATTTTGTGGCCGTGGTGCTTCCCTGTTTAAAAGGGTGTATGCCTATTTTACTTCATTTTTTCTCCCGCTTTGCTAAGGAGGGAAGTGGATTTACTGTATTTCCAACTCCTACAATTTTCTTCTGATTAATTTCGTTGCGGGTTCCAAGACAGTTTAATTTCTTCCTGGGACTTTCCGAGTGTCATAACTCGGTGTGTTCGTGGGTCACTGCTGTGGATCCTGGTGTACAGGAGTTACAGTGGGTGTGGGTGGGATTAGTCCCAAAAAAAAAGGCCTCAACAGTTGTTGTTGAATGCAATCATCACCTATTGGTTTTGTGGAGATAGATAGGATATGTCTCTTAACGTCACAGCCTGTAACCGGTTCAAACGAAAATTAGGTACATTGAGGCAATGGAAGACCAGCTAGATAGCTAAGAGTAGATGCCTTGTCTGAAGTATCTACACAAGCCGATGAAGTGGAAAAATGCCTATTCAGCACATTGAGATCAATAGTAGTTGAAGTGTGGTTAGTCGCTTTACCAATACCAAGAGATCTAAGGAATCGCCATACCTGTGGTGAGTTAAAATTTTTAATGGAATCGTGAATGTGGCGTCTTTTCGCATCCCGACACAGACGACTGCAGCGATTCCGGAGAACTTTATACACTGACCAATTCTCATCCGAAGAGTTCTTTTTATATCTTGTCATGGCTTTATCTTGCTTGACCATTAGATGTTTAATCTTTTCGGAAAGCAAAGAAGCAGGAAGATTCTTAACTCTTAATTTTTTTAGTGGCGCATGTTTATCGAAAAGATCTAAGAGTATTTTATTGAATTTTTAAATTTTAGTGTCAATATCGCCACAATTATATATAGGAGACCAATCTATTTTTTCGACATCCCCTCTCAAACATGCTTCATCAATGTTTCTAAAACTGTGTAAAACAATGTATTTAGGCTTAGATTTTGGAGAGATAGTTTTGTAGGAGAGAAAAATGAGGTCATGGTATGAGAAGGGAGCAGAAAGTTGTCCATGAGTTGCAACTTTATTAACATCCGAAACGAGAATTAAGTCTAAGAGAGAGGGATTAGAATGAGGAGCGTGATGTGTTGCGTTTAACGGGAGAATATGCATGTTAAGTGAGGAGACCAGGGACCGGAGTTTTCGGCTGCGTACATCATTCTTGAGTAGACACGTGTTAAAATCCCCAAGAATAATAGTATCACTGTATAAGGGTGATAAATTTTAAAGCTTGGTTTCGAAAGATGAGAAATAGTCAATATGACAAGAAGGGCTATAATAAACACCCACCAGCAATTTAGTGTGATGGAAATCTGTTTCTAGGAAAAGGTGTTCTGCAAAGCCAGAGTAATTGCTAGGGGACTGATCAATGACTCTAAATGTGAGATCAGATCGTATATAGATTGCAACCCCACCATAGCCCTTACCAGTTCTGTCATTTCGTATAAGCCGGTAGCCTGATAAAGCATATTGTGAAGAAAGCAAAAAAAAAAGCTTATTACAAAAATTACGGTATCTAACACATATTCAAAATATTACTATAGTCAGTACAGGAGACGGCTTCATATAGTAAAGGGTAGTCTACTTTGACGGTATTTTGGTTTCCTTTTAATAATTGAGGTAAATTGTTTTCAATACTTAAGATCACCGGATAATGGTCGGTAATTGATATATCAAATATTATGGTTGTATTTTTATATCCGGACTTTAGAAGGATATGATCGAGGCAGTTACTTCCTCTAGTGGGAAGATTATGCGTGGGGAGGAGTCATGTTTAGATAATCATTTGCATGTGAGCTTAAGTTTGTCGGGATAATATTTATATTAATGTCGCCGATCACCCCTATATTCTTCCAGTTGGAGATGGATGAAAGTGTAGTGTCCAACCCATTTAAAAAATATTTAAGTTATCATTACTGGGGGGCGGTACAGAGCTACTATGGCAAAGTTTATGGATTTGAGTTTACAAATAAGACAATATGATCGCGGAATAGTCGATTCAGTGACGTTGTGAGATATTGTAGATTTAATAAAGTGTGCGTACCATCTTTATGCTGATGACTTGCAACTTTACTATAATGCTGCTGCAGATAATATAACGGAGGCTATTGCCATGATAAACGGCGACCTGGAGACTATTAGCGGTTGGTCCTATAGGTTCGGTTTGACTGTGAACCCCACAAAGTGCCAGGCTATCATCTTAGGCAGTCCACGTATGACCAGAAGGCTAGATCATGAAAAACTACCATCCCTAGTATTTAACGGGTCAACTATTCCCCTAAGTTCTACTGTGAAGGATTTGGGACTGTTTATTGATTGCAACCTCAATTGGCAAACCCAGGTTACTAATGTCAGCCAGAAAGTTACAGGAACCCTGCGGGTGCTATACCGACTAAAGAATTTTTTACCTTCCGAGATTAAAGCGATGTTGGTACAAACTTTAATTTTTCCCATTATAGATTATGGTGATGTGTGCTACTACGACCTGAATGCAGATCTCCTCAACAAATACGACCGTCTTCTTAATAACTGCATTAGATTCATTTTTAATATTCGTAAATATGATCATATTTCCTCCTTTCGTCTTAAATTAAATTGGCTCCCAATTCGTCAGCGTCGTCACCTGCGGGCACTAACGACTCTCTACACTATTCTCAACTCTCCTAACTCGCCTACATACTTGACATCCTCCTTCCAGTTCTTGTGCTCCAATCATAACAGAACCCTTCGCTCTACAAATAATCTTCTACTCTTATGCCCTGCCCACACTTCTGCGTGTGTTCATTCTTCCTTCCTCACTCAATCTGTACTTCTATGGAATGCTCTTCCCCAGGATATCAGAATGGCGACCAGTCGTAATTCGTTTAGGGCGAAGGTGCGGGCTCTTCTTGACCGGAATGTAGCGGAATCATCACAAATATGATACTTTATGTATTATGGTATATATGTATGTGTATATATATAACACAATATATATGAATATGAATGTATGTATTCTTGGTATACGTTGGTATTTATATATTATTTCATTGCTTTTTGCTCAGTATTGCTATCATTACTTCTTTTATGTCCACTTTATAACTCTCAACCAAAGGGTAGTGCACCTCCACACTCATTTCCACACCACCCTAAGGTAGACTGGTAGAGAATGCCTATGGCATTAAGTCCGCCATTGCACTTGTGTGCATAAAGTTGGTAAATAAATAAATAAAGATAGCAACGCCGTCGTTTTGGTTCAAATTGTTAATAGTGTGATAGCTTGTGTAACCTTCGAGTGACGGAAGGTATACGGTTTTACTTAACCAGCATTCGGAGAGGACTATAATGTCTGGTAATATACGTATAGATTTTAAGAATACAATAAGATTATCGAAGTTTCGGTTAATGCTGCGTATATTAAGATGTAATATTTTTAATGAATTTTTATTATCAAGTAAGAGACCGTCATAATCTTCGGTCTTACACACATGAACTTGTGACTATCCTATTGCGTCAATATCATTATTTGAAGAAGCTAAGTCTAGCATGGTAAAAATAATAAAGCTGCACAGACAGTTTGAAGCAAGCGACATGGGTTTGTCACTACAGTCAGCACAATCAATGACCACCCACATAATAAAAAGGTATTGTAAGAGCGATTTTTATAGGTATACCATTGATGTGTGCATAGGATGTCCAAAAACATTAACTGTGTAATGTAAGGGTCGTAATGAGTGTACAGCATGAGTGAGTAAGTGTTTGCATTGTGTATAAATTAATTAGTGTTGTTTGCGCGTGGATCCGAACGCACGGATGGGCCGGACGGGCCCCTTGA
>CADEBD010000436.1:0-55379 GCA_902825455.1 Arctia plantaginis
CTTTTTTTTTTTAAGAAAAGTTTTTATAGATATTTTGGGTAATTTAAAGTTTTGAAGAGTGTGACGTGTGTATTAATTCAAACTTCAGAAATTTTCCACGGCTAAAATTTAAATTTTGCTAACTGCAAATTAAGAATCCAATTAAATAGGTGTGTTTTTCCATCTTACAAAGGCCCTAAAGGGGACTTTTGGGACGGAAAAAGGTCCCCCAAAATTCTGAAAGGGAACGCAAACTTCATAAAATCGCAACGTAATTTTACGCTTAAGAGAGTCGGTCAATATCTAAGAATAGTCTTGGCTTTTATGCAAAGACTCTTTTGGCATAGAAAGCATAAAACGGGTTTATTGGGAAGGTTACATAAAAAATTAAATGGCGCCCCCTGATAAGGAAACGGAGTGGCCTCTCTCTGGAAAGCTCAGAATTACATATAAAGGAAACGCTGTTATTCGCTCACCTTCGCTCAGGTGGGTTTTTTTTTAACAGCGTCTAACAAGCGGGTTGTGGCGATATCAAATGATTCCATCGGGAACTACCCTGGGGAATGCTTCGGGCATCGCCTCTTTGGGAGGTCATTTTGGGTTTTAGGAGATTGGACGTTTTTTATTAGGGTAAACCACGGGGGTTTTGGGTTATCGGAACGTTGAAAGGCATTTTAAAATTTGTGCGACTACCGTCTCGACACGGGAAGACGTATTCTAACTACAGTTATGTACATGTAGCTCCAAACTGAACAAAGACTTCTTTATGAGTAGGGCTCTAGACAGATAAAAATAATAATAAATATTTTTGTCCCCCCCCCCAAAGGGTTTTTTACAAAGTAAAACTAGAGACCAATTGGTTTTTACAGTATTTCCTAAAGTTCAAAGTTACAAAAAATTGTTTTATTTTAAAAATTTGAACCATGTCTCTTAAACTGGGCTTTTCTTAACCTGTAGCCTGTTCTTAACCCTAACCTGTATCTTAAAAGAAAGGTTACGGCTCAAGGGGAAATTAAAATAGTGGTTACATTGGGCATTGAGACATAAGACCGTTGATTGGATAAATGACCTATGTATAAATAACCAAAAAGAAGTTTAAGTTAAATGGCGAGCGTGGCGCATGGCTGGGTTTGGGGTGTGTGCGTGCGTGTGTGCACGTGCGGGTGTGTGTGTTGGCGTTGTGGGGCGTGCGTGTGTCACGTGCGTGTGTGTGGGGTTTGTATGTGTGGTGGTGTGTTGGGGTTTTGATTTTTGGGTGTGTGTGGTGTTGTGTGGTGTGAAAAACATATATATCAGATGATATCATAATGGAATCGTTGACTGCCAAAAAAACTTTTTTTTGTCTGTTGTTAAAAATGACCAAAATTTTTTTGGGGCAAGAACAACACTATAAAAAAAAGGTATCCTACTTTTTTGGTTCCACTGCACAATTTGGGCTGGTAAAAAAAGGGGAAAACGGGAGATTTTTTACTAGAATTGGGCTATAAAAACCTGAACTAAATAACCACACTCTATACCTATTTTTTTTTACCTATTTGGCAGCAGTTTAAATTTCCTAATTTTTTTAAATTTTTTTATTTTTTTTAATTTTTTTAATTAGAGCATGGAAGACTTACAGCTACAATTGTTCAAACGTTTTCCAATTACAATAATTGCCTAAAACCATTACAAATCTTCACTTTTAACACTATGTTATTGTTTTTGTTACAGAGTTTTCTTTCTTAAGACACAAATACAATCTAGTTTATGATCAGAGTTCTAATTTTATAGTTTTCTTTCAAGTGTTGCATCCTTTGTTTTAAATATTGGGAAAGCGCCAATTGAAAAAAAACAAAAATGTTATTTTTAAAAAAGGGCTTTGGCAGAACTACTTTTTTCTATTTTGGGGTTTGACATTTAAAAAATTTTACCCAAATGTCATAGGTTTGGTATGAGAAGTGACATGTCCAGCCTGGGCTGCGATGGCTATGAATGATATGTGTGAAAATATTGATACTACAAATGAAAAAAAAAATTTGTTGCGTGTTTAATATAAGAAAAATTTTCTGGACCCAATCAGCAATGAGAGTAAATCGGTATCAGTATATAACACCAACTGTTCTAATAAATAAAGATTCAAATAAAAGCAAAAACTCGGGATTTTTTCTTGAACAATACCGACTAGACGACGATACAAAATCTAGAAAAGGAAAGGACAAAATAATAAAAAATAATTGAAACCCGGAAAATGCTGATGAAAATGAGAAAGCAGCGGGAAACGGGGAATTTTGGGGGAATTTAATATTTGTATATTTTAGGGGAACTGGTTACAATACTGAAGAACTTTTAAAAGAAGAAGATTTAGAATGAATCTAATTCGTCGGTCAAGGACGGTCATTTCTTAAAAGATCTTCCTGGGGGCTTGGTAGCGAATAAAACCAAAAAAATCAATAATGGAGAAAATTTTCTAAAATAACACCTTTAAAAATTAGATGAGAGAAAAAAATCAAGACGGTTTTAAAGTTCTATTCTTGTACCCTTATCTAAAAATGTGCTCGGGTTCCCAGTTAAGGTTGGTTTTTTATAGGCAAGCCTAGCTAAAGACTATAAGATATCATTTGATACCTTTAAAATAAATATGATAATTTTTCTAAAACATCTGACTATTTAGTAATCGTAAAATGACTACAATAAAAGCGAAACATTTGGGGGGTTTATTGTCGTATCAAACCTACAATCAAAATCTGATGCTCAAGGTCGGAATTTTTCTAAAAATAGCTTAAGATTGCTTTTACAGTAGCTTGATAGTACAGTTTGCAAGCTCAGCGTAATAATGCGCATATGAAATGACTTTATAAATATGAGAAAATAAAACTCATCAACTGGACAACTTCACGTTTTTTTATTCGTTGTCTTATGCGTTTCTATTCATCTAGATAGGTGACTTTTTTTAACAATTGGACCCCCCCCGCGCCTTAGAATACGTTAACCGGTCGGTCCCCGGTTGCCATCGAACTTCTGTGGGAAACGTTAGGGTAGTTGGGCCCTAAAAAATACAACATCTTTCTACAGAACTTCGATATCGCCTAGTACTTGGTTTTTTAAAAGGGCTGAGGCAGTCACACCCATACATTTTTTTTTTTTAAAAAGGTTTGGGGGAAGAAGTTTCCCATAGATAAACATCAAATGTATATGTATCAACAAAATCTGTGATTTTTAAATTTGATCAAATTTTTTAGAATCAGACTAACCTGGCCCCGATACATTCTTCATATAAAATTTAATTATCGATTTTCAGAATAATATTTGCCCTATAAAAAAAAGCTTCTGTCCCCAACTATCCTTCACAAATTTTTTTGTACTAACATATTTTAGTTTCATCAACGTTATAACAAACCAAAAAGGGAACTTTCCGTCTAAAAATATAACGGTTTTTGTCCATCATGATACCCAGTCTTTAATGACTCCCAAATAATACTTATTGCTTTCTCAGATTCGATACTGGTAATTTGATATCTACAACAAAACTTTCCCTGAGATAAAACCCCAATGACGGAGAGAAAGTTTTTTTTACTTTTTTTCCTCCCAACCATTTCTAAAAAAATATGTACTGTTAAAATGGCTCGAAAAGTTATAATTTAATTTAGTTTTATTAGTTTACAAAAAAACTTTTTCGAAGAGTTTTCCAAGGCACATTTAATTTATATAGGCAGTTAATCTGCAGTTTGTAACACAAAGCTGCAGATGATATTTGTATTCTGATTCTCACTTCACCAAATAATGGGCGGACAATAAAACTCTTTTTAAGTAGTCAATGCAGTAAAGTGAACGAATTTAGGGTTTCCAGGCAAGGCATTTTTCGCAAAAATTTTTTGACTTTTTAGGTTAATTAATTTAAAACACTATAAAAAGTTAAAGGGGAAAAAAAAAAATTTACGAAGTACAAAGATTAAGGGTTGGGGGTTCTTTAAAAAAATGAAATTAACTTTCAGGGTTATTCGTTTTTCTGTCTGTCTGTTAAAACACTTTTTTTTTCTCCAATCGTAAAGTATTTTATTGAAATTAAAAAAATATTTTTTGTCATCAGGATCATGAAATTTTGACGCAAGTAAAGGGCTCATAGCTAATAAAGGCAAAAACTAAGTATTTTTTTTATTATATCACACAAAATGTGAATTTTTGCAATATTATAGTTTATAAAACTTTTTATATGGGGCTCGCAAAAAAAAAAGCAAAATTAGATATGTTACTCGTTATCGCGCTAAAATACACTCTACATGGTGCACGACACACTCGCACCTGTCTGATATTTTATTCCTTACAAAAAATAAAACAAGGCTACTTCGATGACGTTATATGACAAATGCTCTACTTCTGTAAGACAAGATGAGTTGTTTACTTTTCGATAACTTTGTTGAAACGATCATAACAAAGACATTCCCATCAACTCTTTACCAGGTATATGAGTATTTTGAGGAAAAAACACATTTCAAAGCGACTTTTTTCGATGCGGGTTTTGGCGCATCACAGATTTTCATTTCTCTCAATACTTGCCATAGTGTATAGTTTACACTTAGAGAAGTGTAAAACTATACACTATAGCTTTGATTTTGGTAAGGTTATAAAGTCAAGAGAAAGTCTGACCCGTACTCAGTAGAATATTTGAAGAAAAACATTGATTTATTGAGAAAAACCTGAAAAACATGTTAAAAACCGTAATGTCGCAAGACGGAGCTCTAGTTATTATAATATAATGGAAAAATAGTCGATCGTAATGACGGGACAAAATAAAATAGCACGTTGGTAAACCCAGTCCACCACGAAGGTTTTCATATTTTAACTATATTTTACTAACTACTGTCAGAAAGGAAGAGAGAGAGAGGAGAAGAAGTAAGACTGGCTAATTTATGGTTTATTATAAAAATGTATTCAACACAAAAAGAGGAGTAGAAGGAAAAAGTTTATATTAGGTAAATAACGGATGGAGTGGACGAAAAATGGAGTAATTAAATACACTATTGTTTTGATAAAGACATCTTTGCATGCAAAATTAATAGGCCCTCTCCGCTCCTGCAGGCCGTTGCCAACCAGGACAGACGTACGGCCCGACGCGGCGACGCCGTTTTGCCCCCGCGTTTTAAATCTTTGATATCTCATCATCATCATCATCATCAACAGCCTTTAATGGTCCACTGCTGGACATAAGCCTCTCCTTAGAAAGGAAGTTTTGGCCTACTATACCACGCTTTGATATCTACTTATATCTATTTTAATGATATGCTGTAACAGGCAAATTTGATGTTCTTTAAATGCACAACGTTCTAATGTATTTATCTGGTTAAAGAATAATCCTGTATTACTATGTAGTGTATACGATTATTTTTTTGTAATATGTGAAAGATGAAAATGACCTTTTTGGAAATCTTTTAAGATATACAATTCCATACTATATATTAAAGATGACTTGAAGAAATATTTATATTTGCAGGAATCCATAAAAATCCTATTAATTTAAACAATTTTCTTGATTTCCTATATAGATTTTCATATCATATTTAGTATTTGATACAACAGTGGTTTTCTTGTGTTTTACTTTACTTTAAGTAGAAGTATAGCAAAGGATATGGCTTTTTTTGGATTGGACGTGCCAAAATCAAAAGTGAACAAGATCAAGCGAAGGCCCATGCTTTAAAATTAAGATATATGATTTTGATTAGAATAACATAGGTGATCTTTATAAATTTGAATGTTAGAAATCAACATTAACATAGTAATAGAGAACATTCGATAAAGATTGCAGAATTTTGTTAGTAAACATATAATTTACAGGTAACTGTAAAATAAATCATTACTTAATGCATTTATAAAGTCTAATTAGGAATTAAATGAGCATTCACACTTCATTCTAAAGCTTCAAAATAAATATTTAATAGTCGATTTATTATAAAAAACTCCTCGGTCTTCCATTTTACGGCTGCCAACGTAAAACTATAGTAGTTATTTTTATCTCGGACTTCCAAATACCTAAAAAAGAAACTTAAGGCATTCCAAAACGTCAAAATTAATTTCAAAAGCATGAATGATTACACAATGACTAAGAATTGTTTAAACCGTCTATCTTTACAAAACCATTGAATCTTGATTTTTACCTTAGTGAGAATATTTAATTATATTAGGTAACCTATTCAAGGAAGAGGTAAATTATTACTAGCTGTCGCCCTACTGGAAAGAGTACATTTTGTTGATATATATGTATTTAACTAGAAGCATGTTGTTTCACAAGATAGGCGTTAAGCGCATAGTTTCGGTAGGTTTAAGTATAGGTTTTCTGAATCGGTAATATATTTTATTCTGGATGAAAAGTACACTTATTCTGTATTCCTGCCAACCTGTATGCAAAATTTCTTCAAAATTCTGATAATACCGAACCGTGCATCCGGCACGGTACGGTATTATTACAATAAGTATAAGGAGTTAATATATTATGAACTAAAAAACTATTTTAGCTGCATATTGAAAACAAAAATAAATGGAAAGAATGAGAATGGTCCTTAAGATCAGACAGGTCAAATGCTTGTAAAACACGGTAAACAAAACCAATGATAACAGATATTTGGGCCGTTGAATAGCTGTACCATACTTGACATTATGTCACGTTTTACATAATACATATTATGCAAAACTCATTGTTCGAATTTCGGAGACCATAGGTTATGCCTTCTATTTTCAAATCGAGGTCGTTTAATTCCAGTCAATTTTATTCTTATAAATATGAGAACAATGAAGCCACGTGTTAAAAAAATACGTCATATCTGCCCAACGTCTGAAATTGTCTGTTCGATTTGAAATAAACAGATGCTGTTACTACATACTCAAATTACCTACAACAGATATATCTCGCACTATCAATTTGGGCGCAGATAATAGAGGCACGGTGTAACAAATAAGGTATGCATGGTATGCATAAGAAAACTAGTGCGAGGGAAAATCTTTCACACTTAAACAATCTTGTAAATCTAATCTTAATAATCTTGCGGGCCTCCTATTTACTGAGTCGCACTACTCGTGGGTGACCTACACGCTTGTGTAGGTGAGTAACCATCAGGAGCAAAAAACGTGGGTTTATATAAATTACCTTTACCTACAAAAAATAAATTAAAAGAGAATGCGTTTAAACTGTTACTCACTAGCTGTCACACGAAGCTTCGATCTACTGATCCCGAGCAAAGTCAGACGTCAGTAATGTAATTTCGAATTTACAACAATATCAAGCAATAATATTTCATTTTAATGGTGTAACTTTTTCTAAATTAAATAAATATCTAACAATTTATTTGTTAGTAAAATAATATTTTTATGTTTTGCAGTAACAGTTTGGCGCTGAACAAAAATACCCTATACTCAGTAACACAGATATTATAATTACCTGTTGTTGTTGTTGGTGGTTTTGAGCAACAAGACGAATACCACTCAACTCCAAAGGAACGGGTATCCAACGACCTACTTCGCGGCTTTCCTGAATAATACTCGTCTTCGACTCTTTTACCTTTTTTCCATCTAAAATAATTAGCCATATCTTCGTTTTATTATAGTCACAGTCACTTCACTACTAGATGCATTCTACAATATTTCAGTTAATGTAAATTATAATTTCGGATCGGTGCAAACATTTTCATAAATCCGGGGAGGTTAAACCGCGGAGGCATCTTCCTAAGTACTGAGTGATACTGAAGCCGTCACGAGACATCGTATTGTTATGCAACACGAGTGTGTAGGCCACCAATATCCGCGGGTATCAAAATTATTTCCGGAGCGGAAATGAGAAACTGACGGGGGAACATGCGCTTGAGCCTCTTGACACACTAAAGACGCACCAACCCTTCGCGCGCAGCGATACGTACTCGGTACGATACACAAACGTTGATAACTTAACACTTTATTGGTCAGCGGAATCGTGATCTTGCAATTGAGACGATAGTTATTTTCAGCGTACCGTATAACACAATCGTAAATGTGATATTTTCCGTATTCATTTAACCTCGATTCATCACAAGTGATTACAATGCCAGTGGTCGCAACACTCTCGCGTTTACCTCTCGAGTGGGTAATCTAAATGTACTAACACAATGTACGACGCAACGACCTTACGTCGTTTCAGACCCCAATCATACTACAATAAACTTATTAGTCGTAACTAAATACTCTACACAGGTACAGGTATCTATTGCATACGACAGTTATTTAAAACATCGTAGGCAGGGGAGAGCGATGTAAAATATTGACTCAAGCATGTTAAAATTATATTTGTGAGTTTAGATTCTTTATTGATAAAGAAATTATAACAAAACCATCTTTACCCTGACGCGCTTTGCTCTGCCACATTGTGGATTACATTGAAGAGGAATGAGGAACAAAACTGACGCGAAAAATAGATCAGATCTTTGAAGCGGGTTGGTATATCGTGTCAAAATTTTGAGCCTCATTGGTGCAGAACTTTTGAGTTTTTAAAGCGTAGACAAACCAACTTAAGTTTTTATGTATTTATTTTAAAACTTTTATCTCCTTATACTCGTAATATTATTAATGGAGTCATCAGAATAAGCCCTAGCGTCGTCATCATTGCAGGCACATATATGTATGGATGTATGTGTGTATGCTTATGTTTTTTATATTTATAGTATTATATTATATATATATTTACGATATATATATATATATATATATACGTAAATATAATTATGTAAATGTATCTATGTAGTATAACATCTTGCAACTGACTACAATTTAAAATGATTTATCTCATTATACACCTGCCACACACACATCTCTGCATCACCCCAAGGTTGACTGGAAGAAAATGCCAAATGAAAACGAAAACGCGTTTGAAATTAAAATGACAGCGTATTAGTTATTATTTAGTTGCTGTTGCTTTGGGTAGTTTTGAATACGAGGTAAGGTACAAATGAATGCTGATTAAAAATTGAAGGATTCTCTAAGATTCTTATTTTAGAGACGCTTAGGAGAAGTGGATTATATTTTCCTGTCTTTCTTTCTTGCACGTTTCCTTCGGCTTCGTCAGAAGAGTCACAACGTCACCATCATGACACATGGATATACCGGTCCGATACACCAATTTTCATTTACCGCAATTCTTAAGAAAGATTAGTACAGTCTATTTCACAGAGACCCTTAGGATCGGAGCTAGCATGTTTTAAATTTGTTGTGGAAAGACACTGTTTTTACTGAACATTATTTCTTAAAAACGTATCTTCGGCAACTCAATCTAAAGTGTACACAACACTTCATAAAATTTTACTTATTGTACTGTTGTGTGTGTATATTGCACTTTAAGTCGTATTTAAATACAGATAGAGACATAAACTAAAGTCTCGTCAAATCTATTCTAATGTTTACAACTTTACACATTTTAACATACAATACAATACATAAATATTTTTTTAAATACATATTGCATTACATTGTACACACAGCACACTCTGTAAACATATACACAGTCCATATTCTCAAGGACGTATAGTATCTTTTGACAGTTACTATGTCCGTTATTTATTCATTTATGTTGGGCAGAGGTTTCAATCTAAGGGGTCCTAGTAGTTATCTTGGATCCGCGTCTTGGACAGGAAATTATTTATTAGAAAAATCAAATTATTTGTTATATGAAGTCTTAATCTTTAACTGTAGAAAGCCGATACACGAAAAACCTACTAATACTGACAATAGTTTACACTAGTATACAGAATTAAAAATATGCCTTTTATCAGGTGTTTTCAGGTCTCTTTTTATATAAACACATAATAGATACAAGTTAACTTATTTACTGGTCCTAAAGTATCAATTTAATCGGGATTAACAAAATATAGCAAGTAAACATTGTTGGAATGTTTTACAAAATCCATACTTACATAATAAATTTAAAAGAGTTTTTTTAGTTTGTTTGTATGTTTGTTACCTTTAACGCCTAAACTACTAAACTGATTTCAAAAATTCTTTCACAAATGGAAAGCAACATTATCAGCGAGTAATATAGGGTACTTTTACGTCATACATGCGAGTGGAGCCGTAAGCAAAAGCTAGCCCTTAATATTATAAATGTGAAAGTGAGTTTGTTTGTTCGTAACGCTTTCACGCCTAAACCACTAAACCACTTTTAAAAGTTCTTTCACCGATGGAAAGCTTCATCATCAGCGAGTATAAATTTACAAGAAAATGATAACTGAAAAAGGTACTGATTCTATATAAATCCTTCCTTTAGGCAACAACAATTACGCATTAGTCGAAATCGTGAGAAAAACGTTTTTGATCGATCGAAAAACTATTGGATGAAAAAGTTTAGGTTCGATAACTTTTTTACCCAATAGTAAAGGATTGGGCTGTAATACTTGCTGTTTTGTTGTTTTTCACTATGAAACTTAAAAGCTTGTTAGGTTCAGTAATAAACCTCCTACAATAAAAATCATTACCAGTTTAATTATGTTTTTAAACCCAAACGTAATCTCAGTACTGAAACCATATACATACATACACGTTTAGGCAGGTCTGTTTCGATCCCGCCCTGCCAATCTGGCACCTCGAATAAGATGCTTCTGAGACTGGCTATTAACTTGGCTCATACAAAGCAAACGTCCTACATCAAAGTTGGACTTATTTCTGAACGACTTCAAAAAAAGGAGGAGGTTCTCAATTCGACTGTATTTTTAAAATAACAATTTCGTCAAAAAATTAATAAAGAACATTCTCAATGAGATACACATATAAATAGGTCCTCTTAACATTGTTCAGAAAATCGTAGATACGTGACTGTGACTGAAAAAAAATTTTGATAATACTCGTAGTCTAGACATACTCGTATGTGGACGCCGCCGGTTGTAAAAAGAGCATGATAAATGTCATTATGTCGTTAATATTGGCATGTCTATTAATGGCTACAATCTATGAATTTCAACCTTAAATATTTAGTACTTACCGCTTTTTCTTTTGTCAGCGTTCTCTACTGGTACGCCTTGTCCCGGCATAGAGGAACGACCACGGAACATATCTATGACTTTAGCCATGGCACTGGGACGCCGTGTCGTCGATGCGGTTATGGTGTGATAATACTGTTGACAATATAGTACACTATTAATATATGTATATGCTTCTCCAGCCCAGCCCAGCTCCAGGAATTGCACTCTAATAGTGCAATTCCTTCATAGATTTTGTTCTTTGTTTATTTATTTTTAATGTTTAAATATTTTAGTCTCTAATTGCGTGACTCGCATAAAGTTACTAAATATTAATATTCTTGGGTTGCGAATATAACTAAAATTTGAACCTGAAAAGTGGAAAGTGAGTTTGTTTATTACACTTTTAAGAAGCTTCATGATGATTTTTTACAATGGAAATGGATTTAAGATTAGGCTTTCCAGTTTTGCTAATTTAATAATAATATCTGATAAGTATATAAATATAAAAGTTACGACACTGAATTTGACATTTTATTCTTCTCTCAAATATGAAAAATGCCCCAAAGAACCTTGTCGTAAAATTGTATTCATCATCAATCATCAACAGCCTTTACTAGTCCACTGCTGGACATAAGCCTCTCCTTAGGAAGGAGGTTTTGGCCTACTATACCACTAAAATTGTATTAGTTTGTTGCCTATTAGTTTAATATATTACACACACTTCAAAAGACTTTCGAGTACCATGGATTTACCGTGTGATAGATCGTGGCAACACATGCGACTTCGACAGCGCCTGGGACTTGCGACCCAGGTATAGGTTTAGGGAGTACTCCTTGCGACGCGTTCAACGCTCAACCTCTGCTGTCTGTTACCACGCTTAACCATATTTGATACGAGTCTAGCAATGCCGCTTTGGATATTCGTTTCAAGAGCGTACGTAAGCTCTTGGCAATCCAATGTCTTTAAGCGGGTTATAGAGGGATTTAGCTGGTATACCCCTCGCACCCACTGCATATAATCTAACCAAAAATAATATAAAAAAAGTTCGGGTTACCTAAGCTCTTTTTTAAGTAATTTCTTAACGTTAGTAACCAAAATGTTTAAATTTCTTTCAGAAATAAAAAAAATTAAAACAAAAGTAGTAATCAAAGAAATGTTTTTTTTTTATTCTTTGTAAAAACTAAACATGATTCCCTTTAATATCATTACTTCTCAAATGTCACTTAGATAGGCTCGGGGTGATGAATTTTGCAGTTCGTATGTTGAACAATCTTCGAACTGATAAAAAAAAATCCACATTCATAACTTTAAACAGTGATATTTGTTCTGGCGTTCGATACTGTGTGGTAAAAATCTTCAAAATCATAAAAAAATGACGAGATAAATTAAGTAGGAATATAAAGATCAGTTTTGAGATGCACCATTGTCCAAACCAAATAACAATATGTCTTAGTTCTCTATTCACATATGAAAAAGCTCTAAAACAGCTGGCGATGTCACCCACTTTGCGGCCGGAAGTTGCTTCATGCCATATCACAGCAAATGTTTGAAATCTAGTGTTTTTGTTTATTACCTATTAGAACAAAACTTTCATTGAACACTATTATTCCCAATAAAAAACAATACAATTCAAAACACAACAAGTTTAAATTCTTCAAGTGGTGGAAGCATAATGACTTTCGCCAAATCCGCAGTCTGATTTTGTTTTTCAACGTCAGATTTATATGCTTGCCTGGCTGTTGTATATTTGTTCCGGTTGTCTTTCATAACTTCGGCACTCTTGACAATTTGTGTGATATTTGTTCCGGTGTCTTTCAT
Organism: Arctia plantaginis; assembly: GCA_902825455.1. NCBI lineage: Eukaryota > Metazoa > Arthropoda > Insecta > Lepidoptera > Erebidae > Arctia > Arctia plantaginis. Next base: position 12,741 of record CADEBD010000436.1, read on the forward strand.
AACTTCGGCACTCTTGACAATTTGTGTGTCTTAGTTCTTTAAATTCCGAGTTGTGCATAAAATATTTTTTTACAAACTTCACACTCTTCATATCCCAGTTTTGAAAAGATTTTACTTATATTTAACATTTTTAATTGTTTTCTATACTAGTCATAAGACAATACAAAAGCACATCTACGCAGAAATGTCTTTTCTTCTTGTGAGCATAGTGAGGGGTATTTTCATTCTATGATCGATTAGTTAGATACATATTTTATAAATTATTAAGACGCTTCTACGTACATCGTCTTTTCATACGTCTTTTCAACTTAATACTCGATATAAATGTATTTCATATTTAGTGAATTTTGCAGTATCAAGTAGAAGTGCCTTATTTATTAGTGATGTTTCTAGGGTTCTATTCAGTTTTGGCAAAAATAAAAAATACTGGCAGATGTGTCTTTTTCTGCTAATTCCGAATATATAAGGAGGTCGATTTTGAAAAAAAATGTTAGAAGTGACTTTTTTTATGACGGCAGTATTGTTAAAATAAGTTATTAGTATATTATGTATGATGTGGTAGTGCTCATAAATAAATAAACCTGATGGCCCGTAAATTATTCTTAAGTGACACAATGTCCCTTTTATATTATAATTCTAAGAATTTAGTTTTATGTGAATCAAATTGTTGTAAGTGAGCGTACTTTTGAAAGCCTCCTAGTAACACCCACTTTAAAACTAAGATGCCTATTCTCAACCGTGACACAAAGTATATAATATTCATTGGATTAAGTCACCCATCCGTTGTTCGTTGCGTCATGCTTAAATAAAGGATCGTAACACTTAACTACACTGCATTCATTCTTTATGAGTGTTATTTATAATGATTGATTTCATCGTTTAGGTACTTTTATCTTTACATAGTATAAAGTCGCTTTTTTTGTTGTACACTTAGTTAGATCTTTTAAACTTAGCAACGGATTTCATTTATTTTAATGCGGTTTTTACCAATGGAGAGAGCGATTCAAAAGGAAGTTTTATATGTATAATACATGCATGTTATAGTAGAAGTAATCCGAGAATTTCAAAGATTTGTCGTAAAAAACATGTTTTTGGGGGGCGAATGTTCATTGCAAACGCTGGCTAAACCTTGCGATATTAACCAAAATAATGTATATCTCAAAAAGGTCTACAAAAATGCCCGCGATGGTAACCCACAGTAACCATTTTTTTCTTCTAAATAATGTTAAAAAAATATGGGTTATTTACGAAACACAATATAAAAGTGTGTGTGTGTGTGTGTGTGTGTGTGTGTGCAATTTACACACAGCAGAAGTGAAACTTCCAAATTTTTTTTTTAATCTCAGAAAAACCCTACAAAATTTTGCCCAGCTCGGGAATCGAACCCACTAAGGCAGCGTTTTTTGAATTCCACGCGAACGAAGTCGCAGGTACCAGCTAGTACCAAATAAAATGATAAAAAATCACACTGTCAAAATATTTATATAATCCTATTTTCGTTTCATCGAGTTTCAACTCACAAACGAATCCAAAGAAGTTTCACTTTAATAATACACAATATAATAATGTATCGGCCACGAAAAGCATCGATAAATTAAATCACTTGTTCTCTAATAGTTATATATTTTACACGCACTTTCAAAACATACATAAATCCACTCAAAAGAACGTAGTGAAAAATAGGACACACATTACCTGTAATATTTTTAATATCTATTTTACAGTAACCAACACAAAATATTGTCATCATGAGATGATGACAATATTTTGTTGATGATGTCATCAACCTTTAATAGTCCACTGCTGGACATAGGCCTCTCCTTAGAAAGGAGGTTTTGGCCTACTGTACCACGCTGGTCAGACGTGTTGGTATAGGGTTTGTTTCAAGTTTTCCTTCTCTTTGTAATGCTGTTTCTTGCGTATTTTGCCACCTTAGTCGGGCTCTTACGACACCAACGGGATGAATAGGGGTGGTGACACTCTGTATTCTTAAGCCGTCATCACACGGAAAAAATATTGTAAATGCTGTTAATTGTTTCTTTTTTTTATTAATAAATAATTAGAATTGGCATAATTTTAGTAAGACACTTTCCAATGTACGTAGGATTGACTGTTATACTTTGAGTATAATAAATGTACTAAGCATAGGACATAATTGGGGCGCAGTGGTCCTCTTTCTGTGAAGCTGTAATGCTCCAGAAAGTGACCGCTGAACGGGATCGGGAGAGGGCCGATCCCGAGCCGTAGAGGACATCGGCGACCATACCAGCCGCCGACTGGGGCGCGGGCCGCTAAAGAATGGGGACCTCTGGTGGCAGATTGAACGCTGCGGTAGGGGACAGGATGGCGGCCTGATTACATTAAGACGAAATTGGGCCGACACGTCGCGATTGAGGGGAAAGTGTTTTTCCCCTGGGATAGGGCCTGACTAGGCATGGTGTCAATTCGGGGAGTACCTGAAATAACATGGTCCAGGTCCTCCCAGAGTAGGGCATCTGAGGCCGGCCGTCGGGGTGGTTTTTAGTGGAATCAACTCATACTCCTAGCTCCTGGCCCTGAGGAGCAGGAGATCCGAAGGGACATAATAATAAAATTGTTATTGATGGGTAAACAGAAGTACTTATTATGATGATGTACTAAGTAATAAATATACCAATGAATGTGGTCACACAGCCTCTTGTACTCTAGTCATAAAAATATGAGCGAATAATTAAGAAAACGAAATATTTAACATCCTAGTCTTAAAGTAATACTTTTTCTATATTACCTTAACGTTACTAATATTATACAGGTATTTAAGAATTTTGTGACTTGGCTTGAATCCTTAAATTGAAATTGATTTTCTTAGTGGACCCTGCAATTAAAAATTTGTATCTAGAGGCTAGTCTTCTTATGTTGAGACAAAAATATTTTACAAAAGTTGTATCGTACATAAAATGTCGAATATGTACTGTGCTAAGAGCGGCGTTATTTCTAAGATGTACTTTTCAAGGAAACCTTAGAAGGGATCAAAATGTAAGTAAAACAAGATCAGCAAAAAATTGCCGTATTAAAATCATGGGAACATACAAGTTACGTATTATAATAATACAGTTAACATACTTGTCCTGATTAAGTATCCAACGTTTGTTATCAGTTCCGTTTATAATAAATGTTTATTTTCAGAAATGAGATTACAAGTTGACACAATTTATACTCACCATATTAAGTACACGGTTATTTTCTTTAAAGAAGTGTTATTTTCGTGGTAAATTTATACATAGATTTTAACAAAAAGCTTATAATAGGTAATAACTGGTCCAGTTTATACCATTACAAATAAATAATAAACATAAGAATCAATAATTTTTGTACGTACCCGCGTATCACTACCAGAATGTGGATGTGCAGACCCATCCTTAGCCTTCAATACGGGTGTTGCGAGCGCTGGTTCCGCTTTTGAGGTGTCAGGCTTTGGCGACTCTTTGGTTGACGTATTCGATTTAGTCATATTCTGAAATCAAAGATAACAAAACATGAGTACTCGTAACTATGTGATGAGGTTAGAGACAAACAGTTGTACATTTTTTTTAGTACAAAAATCCTTAGAATTTTATTGAATAATAGAAATATATAAATGCTTCAGCTGCAGGACCTGCCGTTACAAAACGAAAATTAATAATAGTTAAATAATATTATAACATTTAGTTAGTTAAACAGAGTTTTTTTTTTTAAATAAAGATTGATACGATTTCGAACCAAAACTAGACTATCTATAATATACATTGAATACTTGGCTAGTGTGAAAATCTATCTTACGTAAAAGTGCCTTACCTGTACAGCAGATATCATTTGCTGCATTATTGACGGTTGTTTCTTCGCTTCGCTGCTACGCGGCTTCGGCTTTAAGATATCAAATAATGCTGGCCTCCGGCTGACGCCGGAGGTCCCTGCAAAAGAATTATAAGTACGATTATAATAAGCATCATATCTCTCTATATGCTTTACAAGAAGATCAGAGAGTAGGATGAAAATTTTCAGTAAACTGTAGTCTTCATTCTGTAGATTATATTATTTCTCCGCAAAGAATCTTTAATAAATAAGTTTCTGATTGTAGTTTTTGATCGATAAAAATGATAGTTTCAGTTAGCTCTGCGCGCGTTAACCAGTGAGTTCCAGGATAGTCCTATGGTAATCAGGACATTCTTCTATCAATTTTAACTCTAACATTTTATTCCTGTCGTATGAAAATTACTTATCGGCTATAAAAAATGAACTAAATGTCAACAAACATTACCGTGTATAGTTTGCTGGTACATTGGATGGGGGTTGACCATCGTCTGTGGAGCCACGACGTTTGCGTTCTCCAACCGATTGGGTACTACGTGTGATAGCAGCGTCAAGGCGTTGTTCTGAAAAGTAAAATACCCAATTATTAGTATTGTTAGCAAAAAAAATCCATCGGTAATCACGCTTGCATGATTTTCAACAGCAGCAGTGACGGGTTTGCCTATTTTGGCTGAACGTTTGAGTAACCTGTTATAATACCAAGTGGTGTATTCTTGCAAATGAACAGAGTTCTAAAACAAGGATGTGATTGTGACATCTTGAGTTTTGGTCTTATGAAGCAATTGGCGCTAATAGAACAGAAGCACAACTTAACACAGGTTTTCTCTGAGGATGTGGTAATCACTCCAGTTGAGGTGGACGATACGTGCCGAAAGATACCTCTCCCACGATACATTACGTTCCTTGATTTAGCATGCATAGTGCTAGGAAAAGGTCGATATTCATATCATAGTTCCAGTTTACTTCTGCGTCATAATCGTTTGAATACAATAGCGGAAATAAGCAGACAGGGTCATTTTTATATTTTAAACCAACTTAATAAACTATGATGAAAACTAGTTTATCTATAATCTACAGTGTAAAACATATTTTACGCTGTAGGTTGCTGATAAACTTACTAAAAATAGATTAGCTAGTACTTCGTAACATGGTTTGAATAGATTATAGTTTTTCTATCTAATGGAAGGAAAGCAATACATACAACCATTAGCGAATACCTACTCAGGTACAAGATGGTTGGCATTTAACTGACACTTTTTAATTAGTTTTTTTTTTGTTTTCATAATATTATCATAAGGGAGCACCTTATGATAATATTAAAACAATTATCACATGAATACGTTTCACTAGTCAAGAGCTGTCGCAAGAACAAGCCGTCACTTTGATTGTAATATGTACTGGATTCATAAATACTACGTCAAGAATGGAAGGTCATAAAATGATAAACATTGACAGTATATCTGGTATCTGTGTCAGAATCTACATATTGAGCCGCAGTCGAGTTACAATTACAAAACAGTTCCCTTTGATGTACAATACGGGTGACCGGCTTATTTATTTTTCCCCCTACTCATTGAACTCTTTTATAGCGTGTCCTTGGATTGTTGCGCATCTGTCCCACAGTTTATTCATAATTCAAGAAGTAGTAATCATTTAACATTTCAATTGAGGAACATTGAATTTTGTGCTGTCGTACAAGTGCTGCAAACAATAGGTTAAAGCCAGTACAACGATTAAAATAACTATTCGGCAATATTATTAATTAGTGTATTCGATATTCATTTTTTACACTCTCGCTCTCTTGCTCGCAAACAAAGCAAGTTCGTACCATAACCAAAATAAAACTTAACATTTACATGAAAAAAATTTGGACGAAAAGTTACATTGATTGTTTATAATGTAAGCATTCAATATTCATAAGGTATCTGTTAACATTTTAGTGTTGTCGATGTTGTATTGTTAAAATATTAAAATCTGATTCATGGTATAAATATTCCCTGAATCTCATGCAATTCTAATAAAGATCGTTTCATAATATTATTTCTTAGGTTCAATGTAACGCTCGAAATAGTCGTCTGCTTCTAATAACAGTAATAACGCACTTTATATAAAAATAAATTCAGTGAAGGTTAAAGTTTAGATAGACCGTTCAAAGTACTTTGTCAAAAACTAGCTTGGCTTTTATAAAAGTCGTCGAGGAAACCTTTACTACTCTACTTTACTACTGTCTGACTAATCTTTATAATAAGGGTTAAAGTATGAAGTTGCCGTTGTATAGTAATAGATACTTTGAATTGACTTAAGACTTTCATGGTGTGAGATTTTCGTGTGAAACTTTTTTCACATGATAACCTATGTGGTTCCTCTTTAAAAAAATGTGAAACATTTTTTTATTTCAGCTTAGACGTGAAAGAGTTCGAGAATCCGAGTCAATTTTGAATCCGAGTTCCAACGCGGAACTAACGCGACAGAAACGTCTCGGAATATCAACGCTGTGTTTGGAGAGGAGACTGCTCATTAACGCACCGTGCGTTTTTTTGGTTTAAACGCTTCCATAATGGAAACTTCGACTAGAAGAACGAAGCACGTGGAAGACACAGGAGAATAACGCTGAATTAAAGTAGATGATGGCAGCCCTTCCGAGTCAAACTACCCAGGAATTAGCAGCATGGTTTAACGATACCATGCCTACAATATTGACTTGTAAGAAAAAAAATGAGTGCCTCATGATTTGACTGATCTGCAGAAAGAAATACGTGCTGAAACTTGTGTTGCCTTGCTGAATCGGTACAGAAATGAAGAAATATTGGATCGAATTGTGACGTGTGACGAAAAGTGGATTGTTTACGATAACCGTAAGCGAAAAATGCAATGGCCCCAGGGCAAACGCCGCAACAGTACCCTACAGCAAAGCTTACCATAAAAAAGTTAATGGTAACTCTTTGGTGGTCTCTTCAAGAAGGGTGGCGAAGGCTGCAATATAATGTTATTCACTATAGCTTTCTCAGGTCTGGTCAGGCAATAACAGCAGATGTTTGAGGCGAAACTGGCAGTGAAACAGCTACGATAAGTCCCTCGTAAATCGATCGTCACAATTATTGCTCCATAACGCAAGATCTCACACTGCACGAGAAACCGTTGTAACTCTACAGGAGCTGCAGTTAGAAACCATATGGCATTCTCCGTACTCGCCAGATCTTGCTCTAACGGATTTTTTTCGTGATTTGGGTAATTTCTTCCCAGGAGGCAGTACAAAATGCCTTCACACAGTTTGTCTAATCTAGATCCCCAGAGTTCTATTGTAAAGGCATAAATGAACTTCCGTTTAGATGGCAGCTATATATAGATAATGAGGGTAAATATTTTGATTGAATAAATGTTCCATCTTAGAAAAAAAACGACTTTCAATTTTTCAGTTCAAATCGTCAATTTCATACTTTAACCCCTAATACTATTTACTTTTGCTAATTCTTTACAAATTCATTAAGAAGTTTTGTTATATACATCAATATATCATCACTCACGTAAAATGTTTTTGTTTTATATGCAAGGTAAGTATATGAAAGGTATATACAACATCGGACAACAAAAAAACGAACACAATTTGTTTTGATACATAAGATATTCATATCGCTATCAAAAATATTTAACAAGTGGTAAATAATAGTAGTATACATACTATAGTGGTAAATCCTTAAAAAAATTTTTGGTGTTCCCAATAAGGAATTCAAAAAAGTTAAAGAGTAATGTTATCATATGTGAATTACGATTTGTCGATTAACTTCTTTCTATAAAATAAGTTAAAAGCAATGTTCAAAAATGTACTGTAGCACTTTTTGTCATGCTCGAACCCGCTTGGTTTAGAGAGAGGAAAATTCTCCAGGAAAGTGTAGATGATTCACAATTAAAATGCGAAGGCTGCAATATAAATAATTTATTGCACGAAGCTTACTTTTACAATTATCTTATGACTTTTTATCTTCAGAGGCGCTTCTGTTATAAGTCTTCTGAGTGGATGTCGTAACTTCAGGTCCTCATTCTATTCTGAACCTCGACCTTCTCACATACTAATCGACCTCTTTTCTAAGTATGGCGTCATAGAAAAGAGGTCGATATGCTACAGTATTGTTAAATTTTACCGCTGCTGCTGATTCAACCGTGATATAATCTACACGGGTTCTTACATTTATTCAAGGCTGTATCTTTAATATTTGCTATAAATGTGTGATCACATGGCTTATCTATTTTTTTACACGTTGCTCTAATATATTTTTTATCTATTTTGTAGGGTTTACTTTTAAAAATCAAATTGTTGTACACTATGATGCCTATATGCTTGTCACAATGTTATTTTGTCTGTACCAACTAGAGCCAATTTGAAGCCTACATAGAAGTTCGTGTAATTTTTAAAGTCCCTCCATATTTGAACCGGCCATTTCTTATCAATGATGCAGATATCCATATATGTCAATTTTATTTGCAGTTATTATCAGAGGTATGCATTTTTATATAGCTTCTGTAGAACAATGTCAAAGCATTATCTAAGTTTAAAGATCAGCCGTGTCTACATACACATTGTTTTGTATGAGACGCCGATATTTTAGCAGAACTCGTATTTATATTGTCTTATTTCAGTACGTAGTCTTCTCATGCGATTATATAAAAGTCGACACAAATCCATAAAATGTTTTATGTTATTTTTTAATACAGATCTCCTTCTAACATACAAAAATAAGCTAGCAAAATGATAACCACACAAAGGCCCTGAACATCTAAAATACCCGGCATTAAAACATTCTTAATACTACTTGGTCTTTCGCTCCTATCATGGAGTGAAGGTATTTTTATAATAGGAAAAAAAGTGTAAATTTCAAAGTCAGATTCCAGAAAAAGTAAAAAAGTTACTTAAATAAATTACTGTAATGCAAAATGTTGTATTGTTTAGTGCGACTAACAAAAGATATGGCGTAATGGAGCAAAATTTAAAGTGCTATAAACTATCGCGCAAAGATCTTAAAGAATTTCATAGTTCATCTCGGTTTTTGTAATATTTTTAAACTCTAATACCTTTGATTCTAAGATGCTATTTATCATCTCAGTAGTAAATTATATCTGCAATGAGCAAGTACAAAGAATTTATCTCGATTAAAACAACAATGATAATATTTTACTCGTAAGGCGACTATTTGACTACATTAATATCAAGGCCGGTTACCAATTTTATAAGTAACAGATTTACTTGTATAAAGCATACTGCAGTTTCGTAGTAAAACTGTGTTATCATAAAGTGTTCTCACACAATTTGTTATGGTACGATGATTGCTCACTTGTAAAATTAATTGCAAGTGATTGTATTCACTATACGAAACGATTTATTTATTTAGTTGTTAGTGTTTTTAGTTGAAAAAAGTCCCTAAACATAGATTAGTAACAAAAACAAGTTACTATCACTTGTGGTAAACTAAATACAAAAGCTTTACTACATTTACGGTTACAGAAAATAATCAGACTGACTGCTGTAACTTTTCATCGAGAATACAACGCATTGTGTAACCCCATTTTCGTATTCAGTGTTGTTGCCGAACTCCACGTTCACCGGGACTTATAAATTTGCTTCGATTGCATAGGTAAACAATACAACACAAGGAACTGCGCAAACGAGTTGTTTTGCTATATTATGTGTAAAGTATTTACACTACTGTCCGATATTCGGCTATTTTTGACTTAGTTGTTACACGTCAGGAAAATCAAAAATAAAGATTTTTGAGTTGTTATTTAAAATACTTTCTTTTGACTAAATTTACATATTTGATATCTTCAATAGTGATAATTTCTTAAACAGGATATTAGCAAAATAGGAGAGCAGACAACACCAAAATTTAAGAGTAGAATACAAAAATAAACAGAATAGCTCGCGTGTTAACGCCGTCCCTAACGGCTAGACGATTGGCAGACTGCCAAATTGGCGCGAACTAATACGTAGACACACTCTGGCAAACATTGTAGCCCATCTACTACACTTAAGCCGATAATAAATCTATATTTACTGACTGCAAACAACGCATGCTTCACTCGATTTGACAATACTTTTAACATTATTGCGTATGCATGCTGTCGAATCCCTTATGTATTTTAAAATTGCAATATAACGTTTATGTAATAGTTTAATAAAGTATGAAAATATATGTCAATACTACAAGCGTCAAGTACTTTTGTCTTCTTCATATGGTCGCATGCAGGACAAGAAACACATTGAATAGCAAGGATTTAACCTGCGGTTTGTCAAGTCATTATAGTTTCCATCAAAAAAACTTACCTCGTTTTTGTCTCCTGTCGTCACTACTGCGTCGCACTTCTTTCTCTTTACGAGCTGGAGTCTTCTTCAAAAGTTCTTTCTGTTTGCTTCCTATTGCAGAACTCCATGTCCCCGACCGTGATCTGGGCTTTTCAGCATCATTTTCAGCCGAACGAAATATTACTTCATCGGTTTTATTTTCTGATTTATTTTCTGGAGAGGTAACATTAGGTTCTTCTCTTACAGATGCCACCTGTAATAGGACATATTGTCTTAGACATCGACAAGATGGAGCAATATCAAGCAAAATAAAATAAACTAAATACTTACTTTCTCCTCGGTTCTTTTAACCCATATATCTTCAGAACTTGTGAGTACTTCATCTACTTTAGATCTTATTTCAATTAAACTACTATCAAAATATTTCTTATCGTGGTGGAGATTCTGCTTCTCAAAAATAGAACGTACATTTGGACGCTGTTCTTCTGCACCTTTTGTTCCAAAATGAACAGTATGGCGCATTGTGTACTTGCGCACGTAACACTCGTTCAATAGTGGGTGGTGCTGGTGGTGTAGTTGTAACCAAAAACTTGTGCCGAGCGCCCATCACAGTTCGTTTCGGAGGATCCTTACCCTCAGATAAAATATTACTATCGACAATTGTTATCTCGCTAACAACATTAGCATTTTTATCTGCTGTTGCGTCGCTGGAAGCTTAAATTTTGAATCGATTCTAGTTCTAAGTGTTCTCGTGGAAGGATGTCCGCCTTGGTTTGTAACCATACATTCGGAGTTAGTAGATCACTTTCTTTTCTTTCATCGTCTTCATCTTCCTCGCGACATTGTGATAGTCTCCGTCTCTCCGGAAACGGAAACGGCGAGTTTGAGTTGCTACTTGAAAGGTTATTGCAATGATTCATAAAATAATGTTGGAAAAAAACTATCTGTCTCTGGTGTATCATTATTGTCTCCTTGTATTATATCCTTAAGAGCAGCTAGTGATGTGATGGTGTTGTAATTAAAAGCGTTTACTAAGTCTTCGCTATCGGTGGAGGTATCTGAGGTAACATCGCTTCCGTCGTCTGTTATCTTGCTCATCTGCTGGCACACTTCATCTAAAGTATCCGCAGAAGCCTGTGTTTCTGTTTTTTTCTTTTTTTTCATTTTTACGTCCGCTTTTCTTAACTTTAACATTTGAAGATGATTTTGTTGCGGTATCCATTGAACAGCATGTGTCTTTGGCCTAATATAAGATATTACAAGCGGCAAAAACTTGAAGGCACTTGGTTATATTACACAGTTATGTCACATAAAGTCACATGATAGTAAGATTTAGTATCATTTATTAAGTAATATCGTAACAATTTTCGTGGCTTTCGTCACCGATTGCACAGCATAGTGTTGTTGTGTGATCGCAAAGTATTTCCAGCAAACATTTTACGAATCTGGAAATATGATCATTTTTATGGTCACGTTCTCCTTTCGTATTGTTATTAATTATTATCTATTGGCATATTAATTATTTTAGAATTATGGCCAACCGGCCCTGCTTAGTCTTGGAAATAAAAAAAAAGAAACTATGTAGGATTATAACTTTATAAGACTGCAACAATCTCTTCGCTACAGAAAACTGTTGTTTTCAAACACCAAAAAAAAATAATAAGATGCAATATATCACTGCATGCGACTAACGTAACAACGCGTTTCTCCAATGAATCATTGTTATAAGATTCCTGTTACTATCACTGCTATATAAAAAGAACAAGTCCACTACTTGATAATGAGGATAAAAATCATGAATAGCCAAGCACCTGTTCTTCGTAATTTAAGTTATACGACCGAAGTCCCGCGACATCGCTGGCACGTTGCTCGAGCCCGTAGGTTTTAGTCGCTTAAAAACTACGATTTCTAAAATTACTGCTCAAATACTAAAGTACTTATGTGATCGCTTCACTAAAAAACTTAATTTGGACATTGCACCTTTTAGTACCATTTCTAGCGAACCCATCAACCGTTTTAAGAAGTTATTAACAAGTAACACTATTTGAAAAAAAAATCCGAACAAGTCTCTATCCAAATTAAGCAATGTCCTGTTGTATATATCACTAGTCTGACAAGAACTGTCTTTTTTGTTTTTCTATTTGTAACAAAACAAAGTGAAAACATATTTTTCTAAATATAAATAACACTATTTTCTAGTAAAGTAAGTACAAAAATTTGTGCTTTTACATTTTAAAAAAACATCAGATTCATCTGATAAATCGTCTTCACTACTAACATCACTCTCATCTTCATCTCTTTCATTTGCCTCATTTATGATATCTGACTCTAATAACATGAAAAAAATTAATAAATTGACGAATCAATCAATAAATAACAATAGTGATATTAATCTTCAAAAGATGGATTTTGAGGACCATCATACCAATAATATTCATTTTTGCCATCAATTATTGTCCATCCATAATTTTCTGGCAATTTGCTGGACACGGTACGAGTATGTGTGCATTACACCATCCTTTGCAGATGAATACTGTTCGTTTAATTTGTTGCAACAATTCTTGTAATAAATTGGCGAATCAATCAATAAATAACAATAGTATTAATCTTCAAAAGATGGATTTTGGGGACCATCAAACCAATAATATTCATTTTTGCCATCAATTATTGTCCATCCATAATTTTCTGGCAATTTGCTGGACACGGTACGAGTATGTGTGCATTACACCATCCTTTGCAGATGAATACTGTTCGTTTAATTTGTTGCAACAATTCTTGTTTTGTTGGTGGCAAACAGGAAGGATCAAATCCAACTATGTTTTGTTTTTAAATTACTTCATTCACATTTTTTGTCTTATACCCTTTTTTAAAAACTTCATACTGTCCTTTGTTGATAATTTTTTTTTTGTGTGTGATGAATGAGTTTACACACATACCCTTCAATAGTTCGAACTATCTCATTTGATGTTGTTAATGCTATACAATATTCCTTTATCTTTATTTACTTTTCTGTCGTAATTTTTGCACTTTCGGAATGCACAGAAAAAACATTTCATGAACGAATGAAAAGTAATTAGCACGCGCGCTAGCTGTAACAGGTTACGATTCGACTGATTGCAGTGGTCCTAAATAGGACCAATTAACAGCATACGTAAGTAGTAAATAAATTTAATAGTATTTTTTTAACAGTCACTTCCTGTTAGCTAACACAATCGAGAATTTTTCAAACAGGAAATTTTTAAACCTCTCATCGAAACTGGGTAATTATTCGTATATTATTTATAAGTTTTATGAGATCCACCTTACCACTACATACAAAGCGATAGTAGCTACCTGCTTACGTACTACTAGTTTCTAAACAGGAATTGACACGGTATTAATTGAGTACTTCCAACTGACAATAGGGTTCACTCGGCAATAATGAGACAGTGATAGTACTAAATACTAGTATGACAAGTCTACATAATTAAAAAATCAAAAACTCGACTGCAAAAAGACAAGTTAAAAGTAATGCACTAAAAAGATACAAACATGGCCCATTTTTATGCCATCAAAAACTTTTTAAACCAATTTATTACTCCTTATTAAATTTAAATATATTTATGGGGTTACCCTTTTAATTTTCTTGATTTTGATACCCTACTCGATAGGTTTGGTTAATATTTTTTATTAACCTATTACTATTTTATTTTTTTACAAAAAGCCATTTAACGACACTTGGGTTTTTGAGACGGAAAAAAAACAATACCTCAACTGTCGAAATCCATCCTGCCATTTGGAAGATACGAAGTAATAAAGAAATTTACAAAAAAACACAAAATACACGCAAAAAAACATAACCATGGCAGACGGATAAAAATTCTCTGTGACCGCTATTGATATCGTCAAAGATTATGGTCACGTTTTTGCTTATGCAAATTTAACATTATACTTGCTAGTCAAACACTCATTGTAGACAAACATGAATCGATTGAAGCCATACAATAGGACCAAATGACAGCCATAAAGCAATTAAAGGAGATTAGAGTCATCACATGACATATCTAAGCTCAGTTTTTGTAACACACTAATAGAAGGTCATGTATGAGTATAAAATAGGACCCTCTACTTTTTTTATTAAGATGAGAAATACCTACGGCATTAAATAATTATTTTATGCTGTTCTACCTAGTAAGCTAAACTAGGTATAAATAAATTAAAATTTGGAGTGTCTGTTTGTAATATTAAAATAACCGCTTTTTACTAAATGCATATGTACGTTTACACTAACGCGGGTAACACCGCGGGTCTCAGCTAGTATTTCACTATATTTAAGCGAGTTTAAAATACTCGTATGCAAATGCAATTTCGAAATATCGCATAGATTTGGGCGTAGTTCAAATAAAGTCGGAAAAGAGGATCGTTCCATATTTGTAACTAGCTGTGACCCACGGTGTTACCAGCGTTTGTTGTTATAAACCGCGGGCAACGCCGCGGGGCGAAGCTAGTCTAAAAGAAGTAGCCTAAGTTACTCCTTATGTCATCAGCTATCTGCCAGTAAAAGTCCCGTTGAAATCGGTCCAGCCATTCCAGAGATTACCCGGACCAAACAAAATTAAAAAAAAATGTTATTTTGGCATATGTACCGTGTAAACATATGTATGTTTACACGGTACATATGCCACTAATAAATGCATATGTATGCATTTAGTAAAAAAGCGGTTATTTTAATATTACAAACAGACACTCCACTTTTATTTATTGGTATAGATTTCGAATTAAATGTGCTTTCTAGGTGTAATCGTACAAGCTTAACTGTCATTTATAATATTTAGGATGTGATTCCCTACATTTAGCTTAGCACGGCCTTTCCTCTTACCGTGCATTTTCATTTTCTATTTATTTTGTAGGTCGTATTATTAATATTATGAATATCAACGTTAAGTTAATTGAGAGCAGCTAAGAGATATTTAAAGTTTCTCGTTATTAATCTTTTATCATACGTATATTACAAATGTGAAAATGAGTTTGTTTGTATGTTGTTTCTTTGTTACGCTTTCACGCCTAAACCATTAAACCAATTTTTTTCAATTCTTTCACCAATGAAAAGCTACATTATCAGGTAGTAATAGTTAGGCTACTTTTTACAGAGGATAACCGCCATACACGCAGGCTGAACCGTAAGCAACAGCTAGTATCTATAAATATAAAATTACATTATTTATTACTGACTGGGCTTACTGATTCATCCTTAGAATCCACTAAGAAAGAATTTTTGGAAGTTTCACCCCAAAAGGTGTATGACAAGAACGTTATTTTCAAAGATAGAAAAACAAAATAAGAAATAATAGCGAGAGTGGGTAATGGCAAATATGCAAAATAAACTTGATGATAAGTCATTGTTACGTTTGTCAATGATGTAAACAAACAAGGCAAACCTCTATTTATAGTTAACTAACACTATAAAAAAATCATCAGTAATTAGTGCCCAATATTTGTGCTACTTTTGAGCTCTATGTGACTTGTTGTTTTCTTATCACTATTCGCCTTAAATAACTTAATCGCTTTAAAACTAAAAATTGCGTTACTCGCTAATACGAAGTAGCTCACTCTGACTCTGAAATATTTAAAGTATCCACTATTAGAGGGACTCATATCGTAAAAGTATAAGCATCCTCCTATCCGGAAATCAATCGCGGTCCGCCAAGATAAGCCCCCTGCCCATTTGTCTGGGTCGAGGGATCCTCCCTTGGTGGTGCCGGACATAATACTCGTCCCCTTTTTTTTTTTGTTTTTTTTTTCGTGCGGAAATCCCCTCGAATACCCCCTATCGGTGGCATGTCGGAACTCGAACCGACTAAAACCGCACGCCGTCTCGGGTAATAATAGCCGGGGAACCAGGTATACCCTAGAAAGGAAGTCCCTGGTGCAATTACTCGTCCCCTCCGTAGAGTCAATTGCAAATATTAATAAACATAAGCCTGTACAATGTTTTTATAATCACGTTTTTAAAACTTTAATTTTTTCTTCATTCTTAAAAAGTTTTGGGCAATTTTTAGTGTTCCGTACCTCAGAAGTAAAACGGGACCCTTATAGGATCACTTTATTGTACGTCTGTCTGTCCGTTGGTCCGTCCAATCTGTCTGTGTGTGTCAAGAACCTTTATTGTCGGGAACGAGCGGCGGTTCTAAGTTAACGTAAGAAAAAGATACAGCGGTTTGTGCCCCAAAAAAAATGCATATTTCGACACTCTCAATGAAAACAATATTATAGTGTACTTCCCGTTCACTTAAACAATGAAATTTGACTACTAGCACAGGGAAAATCTGAAAACTATACATTTGTATATATAGTCCTTTCTTTAAAGTAGGTACGTAATAAATCATCGAGACATGAGGTATAATTTCACTAATAAAACAATAATAAATATAATTGTATTTCATAAGTGAAATTGTACGGAAACGTTAGTGGAGGCGAATCCGGCTCGCACTTGTCCGGATTTTTTTAATAGAAACATATCGATTCAATTTTAAAAGATCTGACTGGTCTTAATTTATTTGATGGCAGTTAGGAGGGTGTACCTCGCTGTCGGTATATCGGCATATTTTCTATTTGATATATGTGTTTATAATAATAATTTGCAACTTTTGTGACAATACCAAACTTTTGCATATCGGTAAATTAAAATAGGTTTGCTTCCCTTAGAGCAGGGGAAAGATCTCCGATAGTTTGTCTTACTTTGTATAATGGTTTATTTAACTTTATTTATTTATATGTAGAAATAGGTAGTGGAAGAATATCCAATACTTTAAAAGTAATTAAAGATAACCAATATCAAACGCATTCAACCAATGATTTTTATTGTCCTTATTGATATACAACAACTAAAATATAAATTGATTGAACTGTACGCTACGTTAATGCGACAATAACATGTGTCTAAACGTTTCACTATCATTTCAAGAGAAACATCTGTTACCTATACTTATGTTTGTAATTTAACGTTCCATGTAACAAAATTGGCAACGTCTACAAGAACTAGACTACTTTCCCAGCGTGGTGTGTCCAAGATTTCTTAAGGTAAAAATGTTTTATTAGTCATAATTAATGTTTTTTCTTATAAGTAGTATAGGGAGGGCAAAACTAGCAGACGGATCACCTAAAAGGTTAGTAAACTACCGTCGCCTATGGCCACCTGGTCCTGCCGCTCAAGTCACAAATGCGTTGTCGCCATTTGTGTCCTTCCCGCCCAAGAATCACGGGGGATTTCGGCTCCCGAAAAGCAATGAAGAATTGCTTAATACTGGGTGTTTCGTGAGGCCAGGATGGGAACCATTCCAATATTGCCACCGTATGGCTCTCCCACGCAATATGGTGGCTTTCAGGACACTTTATTTTGGTGTTAGCAGGATACGTACGAGTTAGTTTTGCAAATTTCTTGGGAACACGGGGGGATTAACGTAATTTAAGTTAAAACATATAACAAGAACCATTGCTTACCCTACCTTTCTATATATTTAGTTTACCGTGACAGTGCATATCTATTTTGTCTACTTCCATTTTATAATATAACCTAGTGGAAAACGTCCCAACGGTCGAATCTATTACGAGATCGCGTGCATATAAACAATTATATAATATTTTTGTTTCTTAGTTCAATCAACAGAGTACATCGATAGAACAGTTAATTTTTAATCGTATAATGGGGCCCATTGATATAATCAAAATAAATACCCTTGCACCAAGCAGTAGAACTAAACGGCAGGTCACTGGCATATTATAAGTTTTGTAGTAGTTGTTGTAATTCTTAATTAAGTTATCTGTACGAGGAAGGCGTTGACAACAGTTTATGACTAAGAAACAACGTATGTACATTTTTATACGCTATACAGAAAATGAGAACAGAAATGACGTCATTTAGCTGTCATCCAGCATCGCTTCGCTACTTATAGTAGATAGAGATACGAATGTCGCTATCAGACAGAAGTTAGCATTTTCTGGAAAGAAAAGGGATTGAGCACAGCATTGTCTTAGATTACTGTAATGAAAAATGGAAAACCTTTAGACACATGTTTTTATGCTAATGAGTAGTTCAGGAAGATTCGAGATCTTTTCAACAAATTTTCAAGTTTAGCTGTCAATAATAAGAAAAACGGGTATGTAAATAGTCTATGCGTTCTGTTTCGGATATTTCTCTCCGGAGTTCCGGGAAAAATTTCGGAATACAAGTACAATTCTGTTTGTTTGTGCATGGGGCACAAGGTTTTCATAGGTAGGTACCTATGAAAACATTTTGCGCCTTGTTGTATACAAACACAAACAAGGTTTTATATCCCAGTTTTTGTCTTATTTAAAAGTTTTTTTTTTTTAAATTCAATAGATTATAACAGATAACAACATAACAAAAATGTTTTCTTTTTCTCTTAGCAGTTTTGTCAATATGGAACTTAGGCTGATGAAAAAGTTAGGCAACTTTCGGTGACTTTGAAAATAGTTGAGAGAGGAGAATAACGATAAGGGCCTGATCAAACCGGCGGACGGCCAGAAGTATCGTAGAGGATTTTCTCCGCCGCAGCGCACACTGACAAGGAAAAGTCCCCTCACAGACACGCGAGCGGCCGGCTGAGGAAGGTCAGAGTTGTTTGTGCTCGCGGCCTACCGGGTGGACGGGAAGATAGAGGAATATTTTTGAGACCGACCGGTTGCGGCATTGAAAGCGCGTTTAGATAACATAATCGCTGCGATAGGCGACTTCATGTGACGGCATCGCACCGGTATGAAATGCAGCCAAAGTGCGCCGAGGGTAGCGGCAAACGGGAAGAAGGGTGAGGAGGATGACACTAGCGGGGGTGCGCGTCAGCCTGCAGTGTTGTTCCGACTTAATAATAATAACCTCAAGATATCTCCACTCACGCCGTCTGATCCACAAACTAGTCAGAGCCTGTAGTATGATAACCAGACTCCCAGACTTGGTGAATGTATTTGGAGCAAGTCTAGAAATCTCAGTCCGCCATCACGAACTCTCGACTGTGAGTCGCTAGTTGCAAATGCATCAATCACGGACGGAGGGAGTCCCGCGGGATGACATGGCCGCCGCAGCGCACGCCATCAGGGGCGTATCAATAAGGTATTTCCTTCACTAGTGTGCACAGCGACCTAAAAGTAAAGGTAAAGTCCTTTTCGATGCTCTTACCCCCGCCATTCGCGCCAAGCTTTTCCTGCTCCTGAGGCCCAGCAAACCCCAGCGCATACTGTGAACTCCGAGGTTGATCTCAGAGTATCCATTAACAAATTTAAAATCCTCTACCGTTCCGTCCGCCGGTTTGCGCAAGCCTTAAGTCCTAATATTATAACCAGATAACAATTAAATAAAGTCTTCAAATGGCGTCAGAACACATTACATCATTTGCTTAAGTGATGATGATAATCTTTTTTTAGAGGGCGATACATAAAACTATAAAATATTAAGATAACCTGTTGCAACCTCATCTTAAACTAGCAACGGAAAGAGCGATCAGTATAAATGAGGCCGTAAGCAGTAGCTGTTATATGAGATATTCTGCACTTTGAAGAAAAAAAACACTTTTGAACACTTACAAATTAGGTGTAGGGTGAATAATACAAGATTACTGGGTAATATTGTAATGATAATTAAGAGTATATCGAGATATGGCACAAAGATTAGCAGTAATTAATTAAAGAAGTCATTTATGACCAGCTTAGTAGATAACCTACCACATTTGAAATTTTTAAAATATTTTTTATTATTTTGTACATAACCAGACTGGACGACGACCGATTGGACCAAGGCAGTTACCGGAAATGGGGGGCCAAGAGATATGCCAAACCACCTGCCCGATGGCCAGACTGCATCGTGAGGGCGGTAGAAGAGCTGATGACACAAAACATGACAGGAGTGGCGTGATAGAGGAAGAGGTCTATACCCCAGCAATGGTGCAACAGGCTGCTTAGATAGAAAGATAGACAGTAAACCATAGAACTGTTTAAGTATTCTCGCTCGCTCAGTAGTGATTAGCCTCAACTTGACCCAAGTGACATGGTACGTCTAGTATTTCATTTAATTGAAGATTATAGGAAGAAATATATACCGGGTGTTTGAAGTGGTGCTGTGAATGAATATTGCCACTATACATATATGTATTATATATATATATTAATTTCGATACATTGTAGCGAAGAGGGCACAATGATCATTTTTAAAAGAACTTTTCACTTTATCATACACAGCTTACAGCCTCTCAGTTATGAAATAAGTTGAAACCTAATAGTCTCAACTCAAAACATATATTTAAGAATAAACTAAAAGGACCACATGTATCGCTGCAACTTTTTTATGTACAAAGTGACAAAATCGCATTTGCCTTCGCGAGTACTGGAAGAGACAAGACGCGAGACAAGCATTCGCACTCGATTTCGCAAATATTAAAATCTAACATTCGTTACATCGACTAGTTAGAAGTGCATATTTATAAACTTATTAAAGGAACAAATAATACAATTAAGATATCTTCATAATATAGATAGATACTACAAAAAAAAAATAACGTATTGGAATCGGAGTAAAATGTGCCGCCTAAAGAGAAGTGCATCTACTGCGCTGCAAATTAGATTAATTTTGTACTTTTAACAGGAACGTGTGAAGGAACCCGACGAATACTGCTCATAAAGTTGGAACAAAAAACGTGAAATGGCCTTTAGAAAATGTAAGGCACTAAAGCAGACGTTGTTTCTAAGTTTTCGGAATTAGGTATGATGCGCTATCAACTTCATAGTCATCAAAACCGCTTTAAATAAAAAAAAACACGACATTTGTAACATAATAACAACATTGTTTACAATCAATGTTGTAATAATAAATTACTAGTATGTAAATACATATCAATATATTTAATGACTATAGGGTTCTTAATTACACTATACCTATATAATTGTCCTAGTAAATCATCGTATGTATGATAGATTTTAAATTAGTACACACATGTTTTTTTTAATATAAAAATAAACTGTTTAATTCAAGATTTTTAAAATTACCCGCCTTTTGCCTGTAGTGGAGCAATAACAAGTAGTTTGTAGTTCAGATACGTCATTCAATTTTACCGAAGCCATAAAATATTCGAATAATATAGGTTTTACATCTCAAAAAAAACAGATTCAGTTACCCAAAACTTGATCTCTGAACTTGACTTTGTGGAAATTTCTGGTTTGTTCTGTAGTTTTTAACGTAAATTTATTCTGTTGGAAAAATACTGAAAAGAACACTATTTATTCAATATAAATTAACGTGTAACTAATAAGTATAAATAAAATTGTAGTCTCACAAAGACTGTAAAAAAATGTTCAAAAAATGACAGTTATCTAAACGAATTATAATTAACTTAAATTTGAAAAATTGTCAATTGATGCCCCAGATTTTATCTCTTTCTGGTCACTGAAAATTTATTTTTAAAAGAGAAGTTTTTAAAAACGAAAGTACAGGAAGCGGTAAACAATAAACATCTTAATAATATTACTATGCACCATTAGTATACTGTACATGCATTGCATACATAACATCTGCTTGTGCATAAAATCATTACAAGCGATTGATTTCCCTCTAAGAAAGTTAAAATTGTAAAATATATTTTATACTTGCTACAATAGTACAAAAAATTTAGTAAATTATTATTAATATAAGTAAATTTACAAGTGATAATATATAATATTACTCTGTGATTTTTTTCATTACATTGCTTTCTAAAACTGTTTACCCTTGTAATTTGTCAAAAAAGAAGTTAGAATGAAACTTTCACATTTATTAAAGGTAAGGGTTTACTCACGTGAGCACGAGTGAAACGTCCTGCCGCGGCTGTGTCGGTGGCGACGTCTGGACGTTTCACCCCTGCAAATGGGGCCGGCATGGTCCGAAATAAGTCTGGCATCCCTTATATACACTAGGACTGTGCTCCGAAGTGAAGAAAACCGGAAAATTCCCGGTGATAATCAAGCTTATAATTAACCAGTATTTTATTTGAATATCCGGATAATTGATAACTCTTTTTATAATCTTCACATTATGTAGAGAAATAGATTTTTGAATGTGTGTATTGTCATTAAACTCTTTACTAGATTTCGATTTTTTTAACTTCAGGCCGGACAAGGTCGTCGGGGTTACTTGAATATTTGATACAACAAACCCGACGAAGTTTGTTTTACTTTATTCCTCACAAAATCAAAACTATTTTTTAATAAAACCTAAATTAATAAAATTTGAATAGCCCGAATATTTAAAAAAAAACTTAATTATCACATAATGTACAGGTTTGCCCTGTTTAAATGTATATTGTTAATGAACTCTTAAATTCTTGAAAAGATTTTGATTCTTTAAATTTCAGGCTGGACATCGGAGTCATCGAGTTTGCTTGTATTCAATGTTTTTCAAAGTAAATTCCTCACAAATTAAAAATAAAAACAAACAATCAAAAGAAACTTAAAACCTAATATCAATAAAATAATGCTTAAACCAATTTATTTGACTAACTATAAAATAGTTTACTGATATTATTTGACAATATCTTAACGTTGTTCTTAAATAATTACATGTTTTATTTAGCGTTGATGATGATTTACCTAGCACTTTTAAACACGATTTTATTAAATAACGCCTACAGAATTTTGTTTTAATACGTATGAATTTTTAAATTATTTTTTTTAACAAGTTGAAACACAAACTCATGGTATAAAGAGCCTGATTTTAAATTAATATGATTATAATTTAAACAAATAATAATTGTAATTTAATCATGTTGATTTATTTTTTCAAGTAAATAATGAACAAGTTATTCTTCCCTAAAATAAAGTCTCCGGAGTATCCGGACTTAAAATTGTCCTCCGGTGTAAAGCCCTAATACACGCAGGTGCGTGTGTGAGTATTATGTGAATGTTTAATGAAAACAAGATTGACGGTATTGTATTTTCAATGCATTGGACGAGTATTCTTAGTCAAAAAATTATTTGTTCCTAAAAATATGTTTGCTTGTTTAGGCCACAAACCGGACAGATTAAAGACATTAGAGTAATATATATGACTATCCAATAAGTTAAATGGGAACTTGAAAAAAAAATAGGTGAAGAACAAAATCTTAAATTCAATTTCTCTTTACTTCCATATTATGAAGTTGTTTGTATGTTTACAAGCTATAAAAAGTTTGTAACTTGCCATTCACAAATGCCTCAAAGTTCAAGTTTGAATAAGTTGTAATTGCTGTATTTTAATATTTTACGAAGTAAACAAACTGCCCCACAATCTGGTGGTGGTGTAAAAGTGTGGCGCTGTAGGATAGGCTGTAGAATAGGGGCGAACGAGCAGACGGGTCACCTGATGGATAGTGATTACCACCGCCCATGAACGCCTGCAACTCGGGAGTCACAAGCGCGTTGCCAGCCTTAAGGAAGGAGTACGCTCTTTTCTTGAAGGTTTATCTTCTACAATAAAAGAATAAAAAGGTAATACGTTATTTGTCTATTACAAAAATGGTTAGGTGAATGAAAGTAAAGTAAAAAAAATTAGAAGAATTAGGAGGAAAATAAATTATATAGAATAAATAAGAAATTAGAACGTATGGAGGAATATATATACAATAGGGATCGAATATAATCATCGGACACTGTTAGTGTAGAATGAACATAGACAAAATATTAATAAAATATTAAAAATATCCAAAATGTGCGGATGGATGCAGAAGATTTTACCTCATGGCTTCATCGACGAATGTTGTACACTACTAAGCCAGTCGGCTTATAAGCACGGCCAGGGAAACCTGGTAGAAACGTGAGGCATCAAGGGCATATAATACCTGTTAAGTGATCGCGTTAATGACCCTCACGCATTCATAATTACAATCATGGAGCGCTTAATAGATGTCAAATTATAACCTCTAACTAAACTGTTCTAGTAGCTGAGTTATGCCTAAATATTAAAAATGAGTAAGTTTAAAAGCAACATCAAGGATCTGATCCTTTTATAACCGATATTTTGGACTCTTACATAAACTGAACAGTTTAATTACTTGGTACGGTCTAACTTGAATATTACGCTTACTTAAGACAATTCATAAACAAATAGCACCTGAACTAAAAACCAACTGCCAAATCTACGACATCATTTTCTATAAATTAATACAACGCTTGTATGGTTCATAAACGGAAACACTGAACTAATGTGACACTCAATCATTATGTACAGTATAAGTTTTTGTCTCATTGTGAATGAACTGGTTAGTACAGAGATTTATAATAACACTAAACTTAATATTTTTATTGTTATCGTTCTCGATCAGTCGTGACTATAGATTCTGTAAAAATCTCACCGCCGCCGCACCGTTAGTACATCTAGATAAGTACCTATAGCGGCAGACAGACAGCTAGGGGGAACGCGCCGGGTAACGTATGTACATCCCAATGTACAAGACCCTTATATGAATTTCTCCCCAAATGCAAAGGGGATGTTGTACATTGGGGGACATCGCATCCTGTCTGGCCTTGAGTCTGGATTTGTTGCAAGTACTCATCTCAATCGCTTAATCAAAAATTTAACCAAAATTTACAATCAGCACAAACTAACAACAGATTTAGTTCTATCAAACTTTATGAGTCTTACATAGCGTAGCGACAAATCGAGTCGAATATGAGAATGAACATGAAGCAGGTTAAACATTTTACACCTCTAACTAATTAATGCGCTCACGATCATTAGCCTATTTAACAACTACACTATCGGTACATTAAGGCTCGTGACAAATCAAAGTATCAATCCTATACGCGGTACGCGGTTGAGATCATTCCAAAAGTCAGTGGATAAGGTTTTTAGTTAATGCCTACTTTGATACTACTATCTAATCGAACTCATGATGAGACAGCACTGAGCATTGTACAGATTGATACTGTCGTCACAATCTTTTAAGAGGTGTGTTTACTTAAATGGCACACATTTGTCAGTAGTCAGATTTAGAATTGAATTCACCATGTTTTCTAAGTTTAAGTTTATGGAGGTTTGTATTTTTCGTAATCGTACATACCAGTGCAAAAAGATAGACTTAAGCAATGTTCCAATTAACGCATAAATATTTAAATAATATATATATATATATATCTATATATATATATATATAAATAACATATAACATAAATAAATCTTAACTGTAGATAATTATAATAATTACAACCAAAGCCTGTACTATGGTAACTAGACTGTTAATAAACATTCTTATATATGTATTTCTAAACACATACATATATATATATATGTTAATTCAGACTGCAACTAAGGCTGCACTTGCACAAGCACTTCTGCTTACAATTGGATTCGTTTAACCGACTTCAAAATCTATGAATATGATTTGTACTTGGGCTAAGAAAATATGATCACGTTTCTGAATTCCGTCAAAAGCTCAAGTGGCTTCCGATTCGCTCTCACCGGAATACTCATCCTCACTTTTCTTTATAGCATCTTGTTCAAGCCTGGAGCCCTCTTCTTCGTCAAAGAACGGTTCAAGTTGAAAACAAACGAAAAGTGTCCGAGGTCATCCGAGGATTTGAGGCTGGAGATGCCTCTGCATTCCACAATTTTTTATGAACATTATTTTACTGTTGATGCTGTATCATCAGGCGAGCGCAAACGATAAACAAATTTAAGAAAATGGTCCAATAATTTTATGTATCTTGATTAAGTCAATTACGTACTCGTATTAAGGCATGATAAGAATGTTCCTTTTTTCTTTTCTTTTTTATGCAATATACTTAATTATTTATGTATAAATATTGTATGTATATGTGTATATTGTATATTTGTTGGTATGTATAAACATGTGTTTTGTGTGTAATCATTTATTTAATCTCTTTCTCTTTCATATTCATTAGTCATTGACTTGACAAATATCATTGTACCTTCAACTACTACTGTCTCTGAAAATATTGCTCTTAGGAATAAGGCCGCCCTTTGCACATTGTGTGTCTGAATTTTTTTTTGTATCATATTACTTGTAAAACGGTGTACAAATAAAGAGTTTCCTATCTATTTATCCATATATAAGCAATACCAAAACATAGAGAGGCGTGGTGATTGCTCCACTGACAAGAGCTTGGCCCTTAAATTGAGAGAGAATATAAAAAAAAAATCAAAATAAATAGGTCATTACGTATGCAGTTAAAGATTTTTAAAACCAGTCTTTTCAGATTTAATTATCTTAGTGGAATGAAGTCATATTATTTCAATTTAAAATTCAGTCATTTGTCTTAGTGTTTCGTTTTTGTGAAATTGTGGTAGATTTTGGCGCCATGGATAAACTGAAAACTTGTACGAATTTCGAATATGAGTGCCTACATGGAAATCCCGCTGCACAACAACACCTAACATAGGAAGATGATGGTGACTATTTGGTGGACCGGTGCCGGACTTGTACGTCACAGCTTTTTACCGAATGGCACAACAGTGACGGAAGGTGTCTATTGCCAAGAATTGCAAACAGTGATGGAGAAGCTCGTAATTCAACAACCACGACTGGTCCACGACTGGTCACTCTTCCCCATTGCTTCTTTACGACAACACGGCGAGTTTACACTCGGTTTACACTCACTCACTCGACGGACCGTCGCAAAGCCACAATAGCTACAGCTGAAAGCTCTCCGACGCCCTCTAATTGGGAATCCAACACCCGACAGGCAGTACAAAATTCTTTCGCTGAGTTTCGATCAGCTAGAAATCAGAATCAGTAATCAGTTATGACATACGAGGGGAGGTCCAAAAGTTCGTGGAATGGAGGGGATGGAGTGGGGGAATAGGGGCGCTCGCTTAGTGTCATACTAATTGGGGACTCATCATTAATATATAAATTAAGTTTCAGCCTTATATTCGCTAATATTCGCCTGCTAAACAAGTCTATCCGGAAGAAAAGCTAAAACTTTGGAAAAATTGAAGACCGTGCTGTGATAAAATTCCTTACCAAGCAAGGAAAGAACGCTCAGACCATTTTAAATGAAATGCAAACCGTTTATGGGGGACAGTGCCCTAATTCAATGATTTACAAGTGGCATGGTCTTTTTAAACATGGTCGGGCGTCGATTGAAGTCGACCCCTGCTCAGGAAAACCAGTTGCGGCCACCAAATCAGACAGCGTCGAAAAAGTAAAAAAAATTGTACTGGAGGACACCCGTTTGAAAAAAAAAACAGTTATCTGAATTAGTTGGAGTATCAGATACCACCATTTTGCGAATCCTACATGACCTGGGTATGACAAAAGTCAGACCAAGATGGGTACCCAGAATGCTCACGCCGCTTCAGAAGCAACAGCGCGTCGATGCACACAACTCCAAAACAATTTTTGGAGTTGTGTGGAGACGAACCTGCACAGATTTTGAAGCGGATTGTTACCGGAGATGAAACATGGGGTCATCACGTTGAGCCTGAATCCAAACAAGAGCAATGGCATAAAAAGGGTACACCACCGCCAAAGAAATTTTCAGTGTCGGAGACGGCTGGAAAGTTGATGGCTACTGTTTTTGGGATTGTGAGAGGATAATACTCATTGATTACAAAGAAAAGGGAAGGACCATAACCGGAGAATACTACGCAACGGTTCACAAGAGCAGAGTTGCATAAGCATGGCTTCGAACACTGGTCCACCCACCCTAGGGTCTAGATCTGGCCCCAAGTGATTTTTATTTGTTCCCCAATTTAAAAAAAAAGACTTAAGCGGAAGGAAATTTTCCGACGACAATGAGGTAAAAGAGGCAATTTTAGCTCATTTTGAGGCAAAAGATATATATTTTTACGATGGTTTAGAAAAATTAATTAATAGATCTAATTCAGTATTCAGCTTAAGCTAGTTTGTGTATTCAGCTAATTTGTAATGTAGCTATTTTGCACCAGTTGAGGAGCAGCGAAACCACGAGAACAAGCCTGTACTGCTGGATATTAGTATCCAAATTCCACAACTGCAACCTACCACGAAAGAAATGACAGTAGGTCATTTATAAATATGGAAAGATTAATTACATTGTACGGTACCTACATATGTATGTATAATTTAATGTTAGATTTTGTGTAGTATGAATTGATATGTGTCATTAAATATCGTAACTACGGTTTTGTTTTCATTCTGTACTCTACCCTTCCAAATAAAAAAAAATTTTTTCAATCAATTCGTAAATGAAGGTAACAAACGTAAAAAATAACAAACGTAATAAATTGTTTGTTTTTATTTAGCCAAAGTTTTGTGATCTGATTTATTACTTTCTTGTGCACATACCTCACTCACTCATTACACATACTCGTAATAATTATCTTGAAATAATTCAATCAAAGATCAATAAATACGTCATTACTCTTAAAAGTCAAGGACGCTTCCATCATCAGCTCACTAATATGAGTTAACGACACACAAACGCAAACACAGGTATGACTTAAGAAAACAGACGAAAGACGAACGTGGACGTAAACTTGAAGGTTTCTCTGGGAGCCTAGTATCAGATCCTGGCGATTAAATTAAAAAAATAATTTTGAAAATCTTCCCAAAATTGGGTAACAAACATAAAAATAAAAGTACACACAAATTGAAAACCTTCTCTTTTTTCAGACGGATAACATAGAAATAAAAACTAACTAGGCAATTCTACCAATTGGGATATATCAGTGAGGACAACAGAGGGCTTCAGAGTCATTTTTATCGTAGTAGTGCGTCTAACCATAAAACATTACAATTTATAATTCTATTATCAACTACTTTCGTATGATAAAGCACAGATTCGTAATTTAATTTAATTATGTTAGTGACAAGTATACAGGGTTACCGGGTAAGTCGGCCTAGATACTTTAAAGGGTTGTAGTTGCCATCATTTCTAATAGATTACACTACGAAATAACCATATGCCAACCTAACATTTTCAAGATATTGACTTTTTTTTAATTGTCGAAAATGTCGCCTAATACAATTTCTTACATTGGTGAAATAATTTTAAAATCGATTAAGTGGTTTAGGCGTGAAAAGCGTAACAAACAAACTCGCTTTCATATTTATAATATAAGATGGATTACTTTTGTATATTTGTGATTCTATGTATGAGTAAGTTATGATAAGAAAGGTCAGTCTATCTGCGGGAGTCATAGAGAAAATCGCGAACAAATAAACAATTAACCGATTAATAAAGAGTACTCACAACAAGTGTGTTTACGTTACTTAGTAATATTTCCTGGATCTGTTAACGGATTGACGTCAAACTAATCTGAGACTATAATATTCTTGACCAGAAGAAGTGCGATAACAAGATGCTACTTTTTCACAGTTACCATACGCAATATTTATCGCAATACCGAAGCCGTTTTGCCTTCAAATCTACAGTTATCGTAACAAAGCCAAGGCAATGAAAATTAAAAACTCGATGCTTCGCGCAAACGATAACATACGCATCGCATCGCGACCTCGCTTAGTGTAGATCCGGTTAATCGCTCGTGATGCCTATACACCATGCG
Source organism: Arctia plantaginis (assembly GCA_902825455.1). Lineage (NCBI taxonomy): Eukaryota > Metazoa > Arthropoda > Insecta > Lepidoptera > Erebidae > Arctia > Arctia plantaginis. Next base: position 42,365 of record CADEBD010000436.1, read on the forward strand.
TCATATAGGTCTTTACACTACTTCACAGTAATGATGATGTATCCAAATGCATGTTACGGTCGCGATGTTAGTAAATGTGTTTAAACCATTATTGTATTAATTATATACAGTATTTATTTGGCGCATCAACACTTAAAAACACTGACACAATTTCATGATACATTCAATTGACATGTAACCTAGTGGAGTAATTTCTTACAGGAAAGCACAACAATCACTGTTTGTTATCCCTTTGCGTTGGTAATAAGTTACATTTCTGATAACACACCCAACCATTCTTGAGGTTATCTAACTAAATTTCCAATACGGACTTCAAATTTAACTGCCTATCAAATAAAACTTTAGGAGTTTGCCGTTGCCTGTTACAATTGTTTAATTAATTTGCGACTATTGTAATAAACGAATAGTTTTAGTTATTTTTTCTATTAAGTGTTACGTGCTAGCACTTGCTGATATTTAAAGTCATATCATTATCATTACACGACTTTCATTATTGTATTAAAATGCCGATATCGCTCTACAGCAACTCGACATCCCAATCCGATTCAATTACTCGTAATCTGCAATTTTTGAAATCTGCAGCATTCATAAAACTAGAAGTTGTTGTGCTTTATAATATTCTAGTAGCAAGTAATGGGGACATTATTAAGGAGTTCGATTGGTATTTATTGAAGACAAAAAAGAAAGAACGACCATCGAGATAGAATTTTAACTAATTTAAGAGAGGCCCGGAGAAGCCGTGAGCAGTTTTGTATACTTATACTATAAAGCTAAAGAGTTTGTTTGTTTGTTTTTGTTGACCGCGCTAATCTCAGGAACTACTGCTTCGAATTGAAAAAAAAAACATTAGTGTTGGATAGCCCAATTTATGGAGGAAGGCTATATATATATATATAACATCACGCTGCTACATCAAAGCTAACAGTTAAAATATATGAATACAGGTAAAAAATTAAATAATCTCGACTTAAAAAGAATACTATTTTAAAAGGTCAAATACCTATGCTACGAGTATTAAATGGTGAGTTGATTCGAGTATCCTGCAGTTCCTGAAAATGTGGCACTATCAAGTCCATATTACCATTACTGTAATCATCCAAGTGCAAGAATCCAAAATTTCAAATCGATCAAACCAAGAGAAGTTAGTTACATCCTTCCAAGGATTAGAAAAGAGATGATATGCCTCATACGGTATTTTTGGAACGGATTTTCTAATTTATAGCTCAAAAATATCTCGATCGTCGACTTTCTAAAAAATAAGTTTGATGTGTAGCTCCTAAGCTACACATCAAACTTATGAAAAGTAACAAGTTTATCAGATATGCTTCGGTTAGTACGTGGCAAAAGACACTACTGTATTTTTAGGTATGGAACAAGCCGCAAAGTTTCAACTAAATTTGACGTTTTGAAGTGGGTCAACATCACGATCGAAGATTCCGTTACATATGTAGCTACAAACATACATACAAACCTAATAAAAGCGTGTTTATTTAGCGTGCTTTGGGATATTTATTTACGTATCCTAATATAAATTAAAATAGACGTTCATTTGCCGCATTTTATCTAAAAGCTTTACACCAAAAAATTCCCAGTATTCAAAGACTTAAATAGATTTACAACATGTCTACTTCAAAATTCTATTTCAAACAATACGAATCAACAGTAACTTTTTTCCAATATTCCTAAATAATACATTTTAATCTAATTATCATATCATATGGCCAATATCCACTACACTACGACAAGAAAATAGGCATTCATGCCAGTAACCTCATAAACTATTATAACATTGATGAGTATGATCTTACGACACAGAAAATTGACGCACGTATGGCAGCAAGGTTACATGATGTATTGCTCTCAAAGTATAAATTGGGGTACATCTTATATATAAAATTCTCGTGTCACAATGTTCGTTCCCGTACTCCTCCGAAACGGCTTGACTGATTCTCATGAAATTTTGTGTGCACATCGGGTAGGTCTGAGAATCGGCCAATATCTATTTTTCATACCCCTAAATGGTAAGGGTGACCCATCCCTAATTTTTTTTTGTTTTGCAATACAACGTTTGCCGGGTCAGCTAGTAATATTATATTAACGACGAAAATTAAAATACCTGTGGGTTAAATAACAATGTTTATAACATCCAAGGACCATAAAACGGAAATTAAAGTAACGTAAGCATATATTGTTGAATGGTTAGATTATAATCTACGTCCAATATATATAAAATCTAATTATCTACAAATTGACATTGAAAGACCAAAATAGAGAGAATCTGAAGGTTAAAAATTAATATATATAAAAATTCATTCAATATATATAAAAATTCGTCCAAAATTCAGTTCCGATCTACTCTCGATCTCACAAAATTTTATTTCCGTAGTAAAGTATTCTGGTTCTGCCTGTCCGCAAGTGAGCCTTGATCTGTCATACGCCCACTTCGGTATTGCGCTATTGCGCCTCAGAGTCATGACTGGAGAGGCAGCGTGCTGGTGGTGGTATCGTTGGACACCTCTCATTTAATAACCTGCCATCCAACTATATCAGGGGGGCACTCCACTAACAAGGGGTTGGCAAAGTACCTGAGGCGGCTAGTGGTAGTTGGGAGCGGCCAGCATCGCGACAAGACGGCTGTACACGGGGGTTGTTCGGTCATGGCAGTACGGCACTGTACGGTGGACCGATGTGGACGGTGACTCTGACGGCCTAGAGTAGGGCGCACCTCTGGCGGACCTGAGAGGGGTATTGACGGTTAGAGCATACGCGGGTTACCGCACTATGTTTACGGGGATGGCGTGAGCGTTGCGGAATACCCCTGTGATATTTAAGAGAGGTACGTAAGTGGCGTGAGGTAGCAAGAGCGAGAGGTCGTTGGTTGTCCTGGCTGAAGTACCTGCAATTGGTCACCAGGAGTGAATTGGGTCCCACCTAGGGCAATTTGCCCAGCCTGTGCGTCAAAAGCCCGAACCTCATTGCAGTCACCGGAGAGGATATTTCCCCGCCGACGAACCGGGCGGCGGAGGTGCACATTCCAGAGCCCAATGCCGCCCTAAGTGATGATTTATTAAAAGTTAGTCAAGTCAAGTTTGTAATATTAGATCGCTCTAGAAATATTTAAGAAATCCATATTCACAAATGTAAATTTCACGAAGCGTTTATTAATTTTTCAAATACCTACACATGTTGGAGTTTGGTACCAAAATAATCTTTTCTTTTTGTTAAATTTTCAAGGCTTCTTTAATAATGTACTTATTTCATTCTGTAAGACAAAAAATTTGGTTCCTAATTTGGCCGACCCTTAAAATTTTGACGGCCTAGGCCCTACTCAGCCTGCTGTTAAATCCGCCACTGATCGGAACTGAATTTTGCGCGATTTTTTATTACTGTAGTTGACCCCTCTGGCGCTCGCGGTCAGTACTTCGCGAGCTAGTGGTCACTGTTCTAACCAAACCCAAAATGATTTACTAACAATAGATGATATCTGCCAACATTATAGTTTGGGTACATACATTAAGAGACGCGTGCCTAAGAAACCGACCCGCACTTCCGTACAAAGAACAATGGCAGAAACATATTTACCTAAAACTTAAGCGTTTAAAAAAATCGAGTCACAGTAAACTTAATCAAATTTTTTCTATGATTTATCATTACACCACCATGTGTTTGTATAAGTCTTCATAAGAGATAAGATATTTTTGAAGATTTTATTTGACCTTAGAGTACGTATGTCAGATTCGGCATCACGTATAACTGACTAGGATGAGGCGTGGTGGCATATTAGTATTATGGAACATTAGTCGATAATCGAAATCGAGTCTTATAGCTTTGGCTGAAATATTTACCGAAGGTTCACTATTATGATTATGAAGTTTGCTTCATGCCCACGGTCTTCACTCGTACGGTAGAGTGACATGAAATCAACAGAATTAGAAAATGATTTAAAAATATTTTTGGACTCTCTTTAAACGATTTTAAACACACTAAAGAAAATAGAATATAGTTTAACGTTATTTCCACTACACAGGGGGTGATGAGGAAAAATACATTGTCATTGATAACGGCACAATAAATAGACATGACATCGATATTTTCAAAATGTTTGATACGTCGTCTTTAGTATATATCTCTTAATCTGTGGTTTAGATCCTGTCAAGTGTCCGACTCACACGTTTGTTATTTTATTTTTGTTTAATTTATGTGTTAAACTCGAATAGATGTTATGCTTTTATTTTTTTTATTTCATATACTGTAATAATAATGAAATAATATTTTCGGCCTATCTGACACACAACGCCATCTAGTTTCAAACAAAAACATTAACAATATGGTTAGTACTATAACCTCGAAACATTCAAAATCCAATATCTTTTGTCCTAGACTTCTTTCGCAAGTAATTTTGATATGAGAATGGTCCAAGAATAAATTCTCAAGTGTTAAGGATTTTTTGATATTTAAACGCTAACATTTCAGTTCAAATAAAAGTATGGTATGGGGACCTGCTATTGTCCTTTGTAGGTGCATATTGTAATAGTTCGAGTCTCCCTGTTTGCCGAGCTTTTCGTGAATTCAGTTTCTAAAACCTATAATTACTTAAATTGTGTTTAATAAGTGAAATTGTTTCCTCGATAATTGATTACGTACTTTAAAATAAAAGACTATCTTTTTATGATTAAATTTACAAGTTTATAGTTTTCAGATATAGTCCCTAATATATGTAGTATAAGACGATGTACTTACTAAATGTTCATAGTTCTAGGTCAACCGGAAGTACCCTTTTTTTTTCCGTGCGAATCCGCCTATCGGTGGCATGTGTCTGAACTCGAACCGACTAAAACCGCACGCCGTCTCGGGTACTAATGAACCTGGGGAAGACCAGGTATACCCTAGAAAGGAAGTCCCTGGTGCAAACCGGAAGGTACCCTATGAATTTTATATTCCTTTGACAGTGTCGAAATATGCGTCTTTTGCGGCATATAATTTTTACGATAAGTTAGAAGTTTGATTTTGTCACAGCTTCAAGGGACTGTAGACTTGAGTATTAGGTTTTAGTTTCCCACTCAATACCTCCAATGTCCCCGAGATATACACAGATACGACGTACAACAAAGCGATTCTATACGGGTTCCGTTTTTTTTTCTTTTTGTGGTACGGAATCCTAAACATTAAAGAACTTCATTAAATGATACTATAAAAATCTGTTTGCTTAATAGATAGTCTACATTTTTACCGCGTGAAATTCATAAAAACCTTTAAAACGGGCTATTCTTGTATATGTTTATGTACATCATTTGAATCTCGGAACGGCTTCAACGTATTTCATGAAATTTGAGTATGCTGGTGGTAATATTTCATGGGGCGATTAATCGGTCTAGATATGTTTTCATTTTTAGAAAATTTACCAATAAAATACCGACACAAAGCTCGGTCATCCGGGTTACTAATTCTCTTATTTTCGACAAAAAAAACCCAGTACATTGATCAAAATCATTCAAATCGACCATTGCTATATTTCTGCTATTTGTTCTATTTGAAATGGGTTTTCTTTTTTTATCGCGAGAAAAAAAGTTTAAATACTTAATACATTTACCCCTAAATTTCTTTACTAATTAGGACGAAAAAGCCAATACTCTAAGCTCAAACATCATTCATTTTTATCGACGTTGTCTATACATTTTAGTACGTAGAAATTGGTCTTCCGTAATGTGCAATAAATTAGAGTATACGCGCACAAAAACCACAAGCTGCCACACGAAAATTCACCAGCGACAGCATCCGAAAAGTTTGACAAGCATAAGCTAATTTATATTCTTCGAGCAAAATTTAAGAGGAACCTAGGTATGTGTGTTTATTTTGATTTTGTTTACGAATTAATATCATACATAAATGTATATGTGTCATTAAAAGAAACTTATTTTTAAATCTATTTCAGGTAGATATGGAAAAACGCAGAAAAATAATTATATACAACACAAAATAAATGTAAAACAAACCAGTAAATATTCCGATTGTAAAGATGTCTACCGATACAAGAGCTTCGACGTAGTAACACAAACAACTTTAAAATGACTTTATTTAAAAATGAATAAGTTACTGAAAAACGCACTGTAAAGGGCCCTGTCCTATCGACGGGCCTGTTGGTCTGGTGGTTATGTGAACCTGACTGCTAAGCGAAAGGTAGTGAGCACAAACATTTGTTTTGTGTCTAGGTGTTATTTTTCTGTGTTTAGCAACATATACAGGGTGTAAGGGATATCGTAACGAATACTGAAATAGTGTAGTTGCAATAAGCTGTTGTCAGACGATGCATAAAGACCCTATGTCCGCCTATTTAACAGTAAATCTAATAATTATCTTATTATATATAGCTACCATTCCCTACATAGTAATTAAATAAATATTAAAATTTACTGTTAAATAGCGTCAACCCCTACCGTCACCGTCCCCCCTAGCGTCCCTACCTAGTACCCCCTACCCCTACGTACGCGAATCGAATGGTAAATCGCAGTTCACTGTGATTTTGTCTAATGTCTCGTTACGATACATTGCGTTTTTTGTGACATTCATAAACATCCACAAAGACGAAGAGGTAATGAATATCTATCTTATAAGAAAAACCGAAATATAGGTTGATTAGTGTCCAGAATAGTATACAAATTAGTGCGCGAATGCGTCTGTGTGCATGTAAAATATTTATGTAGGCGTTCAATCTCGAGTTCTCACGCTTGGGGACTACATCTTAAATGTTGATATTTTGAAGTATATTACAATCAACACTTTTAATCATTTGGTACTTCAATCGCACATTATCAATCTTAGACATTTTACCCATAGGTATTTTCATTTTCGATATTTCAAATATGTACTTACCCATAAATTAAGTCTTAGGTACAAATCCCACCTTCACAGAAAAAAAAATAGTCATCGTGTTTTTATAAACTTAAAGCCATATCGGGCAAGATAATCTTATCTTATCAGTATAACTTCTCTCAAGGCCTTTCCTAGCAACGTCAGGAATCCCACAAGGATCGCATTTTGGGTCCGATTCTTTTCATACGTTTTTATAAACGACATAACTGAATGCTTGCAAACACTCCCGGTATTACCTGTTTGCTGACGATTTAAAGATAATGAAGCCAATACAAAGCATGTTGGACTCTAAAATGCTTCAAGAAGGACATTGACCGCCTTATAAAACTGGTGTAAACTTAACAAAAATGTCTTTAAATGTCACTAAATGTCACTATCTTCAGTTCACACGTAATAAGAAAACGTTAGACAACAAGTACTACATTGAGGGTATTGAATTGAGAGACAGGGAAGTGTACGTGACCTTGGAGTTCAACTCGACCAAGCACTAAAGTTCAGCTACCACATTCTAAATGTTGTCTCTAAAGCCTTTCAAGCACTGGGCTTTGTTTTGCGAAACAGTAAAGACTTTAAGAATCCATCTACAAAACTCAGGCTTTTCAACACATTAGTCCGCCCTATCTTAGAATATAATTCAGTGGTATGGAATCCGCACTACGAGGTATACACCAAACGGATAGAGAGTGTTCAAAAGCGGTTCCTCTATCACCTGTGCTACGGTGATCACTTAGCTAAGCAACTTACGAACTACACTGACAGGTTGAGACACTATAATATGGATACTTTAGCTAGTCGTAGGAAGAAGCTGGACTTAATTATCCTTCACAAGGTACCAAGCGGATCAATAGATTGCAGTGAGCTTTTGAGCTCTATTCAAATTCCAACTCAGACCCCCAGGCATAACACTTTTAAGCCTATTTTACATTCCTGGTTTCTAATACAAACCTGGGTCATTACGCTGCTGTGCCCAAGACTTTGTAGGCAATATAACACGTTAGCAAAACGACTGAATTAGATATATGCCTATGTTTGGTCTAAATATAAGAAATGCTTAACAGCTTTAATGTAATGTAAGCCTCAACTTGTTTTTTTATTATTATTATTTTTTGTTTTATTTCGTATTTTTTAAATTTTATCACAACAATTTTTAATTATATTTTTTTTGTTACTTTTAAGAATTTTAACTTTTAAACATCGCTTGTAACTTTGTTCGCTTGGTTCATGGTATTAATTTTTTTTTTCTGTGCTTGCTGTGGTCTCCTGTAAGTGAAGGAGTACACCGACTTTAAAACCCATTCTGTTAATTACTGTTTTTTTTACTTGTGTATATCTTTCATAGGAGATCCTAATAAATAAATAAATAAATAGCAAAAATTCTAAGACAATGTACCTCTTTTCGATGTTATCAAATTGGCTGTAAGTTAGAGATTGATTAATTACTAGTTTTGAACCATATCAATTACAAAATGGGTTAGATGCCTATTTATCTAACCAATAACTTTGTAGATTACATAATTCTAGGGATTGTTCTGGCAGTCTAACTTGACCATTCAAAAGTTTTGTTTTTAATTCATTGACACCAACAATTGTGTGGACGATTGTGTACCGGTGACAGATTAAACTATAAACTGGACCCCTATAGCTCTATATAGCCCGTTATCAAGTATTTTTTTACTTTGAAGCTCAAATTGTTAAAAAAAAATAGCAATTGTGCACTTCACACATAAACTTTGAGTATGCCAAATGTGATAGTTTTTCATGAGCTAAATGTGTTTAAAGGGGTTCAGGATTTTTGCTAACATTTAGAGGGGAGAAGAAGGTATATAAATATTTTATTAAATATTGTAGTGTTGTGATGATTGTCTAGACATTCATGCTAACCTTTTAGAAATTGGGTTTTTGACAAGAAGTAACATGGATAATCATCCAGAGTTCAAATTTTTTTAAGTTAGGAAGCAGTAGCATTGACCCTTGCACCTAATATAGTAATTTCACATTATCTGATTAATAGTCCAGATTAGAAATGACTAATAGCAGTAGGAAAACTGAATGAGTTTAATAGTCGGGCAATAATATAAGTATAACATACGTAGCGCTTTTAAAGGCATAATTAAATTCATTTTGTGAATAAGTGTTTCCTGCATGACCAGTCTATTGTTGTATTTCCACAAATGTTATGAGATGAGCAATTTTACATAATTTTGATGAATTGTGAGACTATACACAAGCAAAGTAATTGACTGAATAATGAGATGAATAACATGCATGAAAATTTTCTTAACACTTAAAAATAATTGACGAATACCTACCCGGAATTCCCACAATTATCTGAGCATCATGTCTGATGACACACAAAAGGTAAAGATACTGAACTAAATAAATATATAGATAATTTGAACTAATTATGTCCAAATAAGAATACAGTGTCACCACCCCTATTTATCACGTAGGTGTTATAAGAGGCAACTAAGAGGCCTATGTCCAGCAGTGGACTAGTAAAGGCTTTTGATGATGATGATGATGTCTAAACAACATTCTACTGTATAAGGAGATAAATGATATATAAGGAGAATGCTTATTTGCTATGTTTTGAGCCTATTAATAGGCTTATGCATGCTATGGAGCTCTGAATTGCATAATTCATAAACAATTTTTGAATTAATAGCACAATATTAGCATAATATTCACTCTCCATGTAGGTATGCCAATTTTATTTTTTGATTAATTTTCGTTACAACAATAATATATAGTTTTTTGTAGCAGAACACTATAATAGGATAGTAGACACATATCACAATGGTAGTTACATATTAATAATGAATAGTATTGGATAATAGGTAACTGGGCACACTACAATCTTAGCATCAGGGCAAAGAGGCATCATAGTAGCATTTCCTACATGCTCAGTATGGGCATAGCACCAAATATAGTTACAAGAAATAGACAACTCCTCACACCAGCTCAAACAATTATATAATCTTCATTTACAGTTTGTATGGCCAAAAATATGTCATAAGTAGTAAAATAATAATTGGAAGTAGTATAGATACTTAACTCAGTAATTTATATAAACAGTATTGCTATTTAAAATATTACTTTGCCCTTTAAAAAAAAAAACGGTAATAGTTATATTTATTTGTGGGTATTCACAGAAAAAATCTTAAACGACTACAATTGTGCCAATCATAGAACAATATAATATTTCAGTCATCTGACACACAACTCCCATCTAGTTTTAAACTAAAGGGAGTGTGCACTATGGTACTAGATTGACTGATAGTACTTTTTTTTTAAACATTATACACATATATAAATAAAATATACACATACATATTTTTTTAAGATACTTTTTTGTTAAACATTATACACAGATATAAATAAAAGTATACACACATATTATACACAGATAACAGAGCAAACTGAAAAAAGATATATGCAGAATATACAAACATTTGGTGGGACCCAGAATCAAACCTGAGACCTCAGCAAAACAGTCCCATCAGTCTCGTCATTTAGAGGTTTTTGTGATCAGGACCTTGACTAAATTCACATGAGTCATGAGTATTTTATAAACTACCCTAAACTCAAAAATAATTTCATACTTCAAAGTGACCAAAGATTGCAATTAACTGAGGATCTTTTACAGATATTGTATCAGTGTCTTTGCTAGTTACACACATATAGTTAACAAAAGCATTGTTAGCTATGTATTTTAAGATATTAATCTTTAGGTATGTGTTGAAGTCATATCATTTTATCTTTAATTACACACAATATGAACCACTAAAATAGCATTAGTAGGCTACAGATTTACAAAATTACGTTTCTTTATGAACTAACGAAGAAACTTTGAATGAACATGTTTTTTACTTCATCTCATTTATTAATCTACTACCAAACTTGAAAAAATAACTACCACAGCTTTTTATAATATGATTATTTCTCTCTATTAGAGGCGTGAAAAATGATATATAATTACCTTGACGGTGATATATTGTTCAATTTGTGATGTAAAGTACTCCGCCGCTAATTTATCAGCGCAATTAAATATTTTGAGTATAGTTTACAATGTAAGCCATTTTGTTAATATCAATGTTCAAAGCTTTCATATAGTCAGATTCGGAGCATTTAAGAACAAAGTTTTAGAAAATAACGCTTTCCAAGACTATGCAGGGGCATCCCACAGATGGAGAACCAACCAAAGGAGACGTGACCAAATAACTGTGAAACAAACCGTAAACACATCAATAACACGCACTCACTTAGTTCATAAAACCAAATGTTCCATCACTAAAAATAAATTAAAGCAAGCCTTTGACTATCAGTTTAGTTCTAAAACTGTTTTTACGAAAATTTATATTTTTCACTATAATCTTCAGCATAAGGTACTTCTACACTTCATTTTCATTTGACAACTAAAGAAAAAGAAAAACCACAGATAACAATCCATTTGACAGCAGAATATTCCACTATGTTTGGATACACGTCCAGTGTAATCACGTCATACTAAACAGAACAACACTTTGTTTAAATATTTAAATTCCACGCAATTCTGGTTCCGGCGGTAATACTATTTTTTCTTTTAGTTTGATATTCTCAGCTTCTGTGCATTGCAGTATTATATACCGAGTAGAATTAAATGGAACATTTATTAAAATCGCAGAAAGGAGTATGCGTTACTCCGGTAAAAAAATGACGAAAATAGTCATCATCACTATTTTTCTATAACATGTTATAGAAAAATAGTTGTCCAGCTTCTGTAATTGTTGCGCACATTTTTAAATTTTGCTGGGGTAACGTCACCGTAGCCAGATATTTTCTTTTATAATAGGAATAATGAAATAAATATTACCCTCATAATTGTTGTTTAGACGAGGTAAATGTTGCAACCTTATTTTGTATTTGTTTTCTTTTCAGCTGCGAAGTTATTCGAAATCCTGCTGGAGTAATGTTTGTGGGTTTTGCTGGATTCTCTGAAACGCATTCTAATCATCCTTGTACATTTCTTAAGAATGTGTTTTAATTTGTTGTGCAATTAAAAAACAAAAATAATGCACCGTTTAAACTTGCAACTTTAATAAGAGCAATAAGGACCTACTTTAAACATTATTTTCTAGCTTGTAACTACCTCCACTTGTATGTAAATTGTTCATAATATCCTGTATTTTTTAAAAAAATTAGATAAATGTAGTTTCCCCACGTTCACGGTCACAATCCCGGGGGAATTTTTTGGCCCCAAATAAACGTGTGGTATAACAACTAAATGTTTATCAATTTTTAGTTGCTTTTTTCAGTTTTAACCTGTAAAGTTTCGGGTAGTATTTTAAAATAAAAAAAAAGTGAAGATAAAAAAAAAAAAAACCAAAAAAAAAAAAAAGGTTTCTCCAAAACATTTATTTAAAAAAAAATTTTTTTTAATATTTTTGGTGCCACTCTGAGGGTATTTTATTTTACTTATTTTCAGTACACAATCAAAAAAACTACATATAAAAATTACCCAAAATTAGAAAACATTACTTTTAATATATCATAAAAATATTACAAAACCATGGTTTGAAGGTTTAGCTAAATTCTTTTAAAATTTGTTGGGTTGAAATTTACCACAAATTATCACATTATCATATAAATCTTAATATAAAAAGTATCTATTTTTAAAAAAAGTATAAATTATATTATCAAATCATTTTTTATTCAAAATTTACTTTTCGGGTAGGTTACAGCTGAATTACATTTGGTCAATTTTTTATAAAGAAGTTGCGGGGATCGTTTAAATATTTTTAAAAAGCAAAATACCTGGCAATTGCCTTAGACGACGTCGTTAAAAAATGGCATACAAATTTTACATTATAATCGTATCCAACAGTTTCTGCCACAAAAAAAAAGTCCCCACAGGGATATCGTAAAAACAGGGGTAAAAACTTTTTTCATTTTTTAAAAAAAACCCCCAAACAATCTACTTAGATCTACAATAATTTTTTTTTCCCGCATAATTAAAAATATGATGGTATTGTAAATTGGGAATTCAAAAAAAGTTTTCTGAAACCGGGTATACTTAAAAAGGCTTTGATAGTAAATTGTTTTTTAGTTTGCGAGTCGACTGTCGTACTAAGAAAATTTGTTTGTTTCCAGTTTTTAAACTTTGCCC